>JALIRR010003577.1:15000-37500 GCA_023091755.1 Montipora sp. Colony 1 RG-2022
TGGAAAACTCATCGACGAAATAGTTTACTTTGTCTTTCGAAAAGGTATGTTTAATGTGGCCACTCAATGGCTAAATGAACTAGTTGACTTACGGGGTTCAAAAACGTATAAGGGAAATGGAAAGGCGAAAATTAGGCGTTTGAGCAATGGAGTTTTTCGGTCTAGCTTAGCAAAAATGGTTAACCAAGATTAGGCAAGACCTTGCTGAAAAATTTGACTATTTTGACAAGCATGATTGAAAAGAGAAAGATAATTCTTTGTAATAATTCTCCGAACTTTGTTGTGACGAGATCAAGAGCTGTTGTGAAAACAGCATGATTCAAGTTAAGGACAATGCCTACTCATTCAAAGGTATTTTTACGCGGTTTATGGATATGCAGGGAAGGAGATCTTAACAAGTGTTATTGCAATCAAAAAATAAAATTGGGGGTAACCACGCATTTTTCAAATATAAATTAATCAACAATATTTGTAAAAAGCTTTAAAATACAAAGCAATGTATGGCGTTCTTTTTCAAATTGACGCTTAATTATATCTGAAAAATGCATGGTTCCCCCCAGTTAACTCTTTGGATACCAAGAGCACTTGCTAAGTTCTGCATTCCCGCATAGTTGTAAACTGCGCAAAAATATCCCTGCATTACTAAGTACCACCTTTAGGAAACCCGAGTATTTCGAGATGCGCAGAACGTACACGCAATGACAATAATAGACACCGTCCTTGAGAAACGAAGACCAAAACGTTAAGACTCTCCAACGAAGAGAAAGAGTAAACTGTTCAGCGATTTCTTTTCGAGTCAACGACAATGGAGGCAGAGAAGAGAGACCCTGGAAACGAGGTTGTCGTGTGGCCTTTTCTGATTGGTTGAAATTGGCGGCCCTTGGTTTTTTTCGCGCGCAAAGTGTATCTAAAAATAAATCCATTTGTGATTGTGCTGGGGAAAGGCCGCAAAGTGATAGATCAACACTCTTATCTAATTCACTCTTGGGTAAGGGTAGTTTTAGTTCGACTCGTCGAACTGTTTAAATTGGAACACCTTTGAAGATGGTCCTAAGAAATTCGGTCGGGATGAGCCGAAACGGACCGTTCCATTTGACCTCCGACCGAAATTTCCAAGAATTATAGCTGGATGGAAAACATCTTTCATTCGATCTCTTTCTACACGGCCAACGTTTGTATAAAAAAACGTAACCTTTCCTTGTACTTGTACATGTTGATTGCCGTGACTTTAACATCCTCAGTTCCGACGGCCTGCTCCCGTCTGACCTTGTAGCTCAGTCAGTAGAGCGGCGGAGATCTAACCCGAAGGTCGTGGGTTCAATTCCCACCCTGGTCAGAGTTTTTCTCTGTCCTTGTGTGGGCCCATTTCCATCAGTAGGGCTAACGCTCACATGGTTCATATGGGATAGAAATCTAGCACTTCACATTACACTCTATTCAGTTAACTCTGTCTAAAATATAAGTGCTACACGGCCAACGTTTGTATAAAAAAACGTAACCTTTCTTTCAGAAATGGCCTATCAGGAGCCAGCTGCTTTCCGAATTTGTAAGACCACAAGTCAGTGGGGCACAACAAAGACAGCCAATCACAGTGAAGGGAAAATGACGAAGCTGGAGATATGGGTAACTGTTTTTTAGCCAATTGTCTCACTTTGGGTTTTCGTCCACGCCCAAACATGCCGGTGAAGACGTTAGGAATAGTGGCTCGAAGAACTGGGGAAATGGAGATGGCGCCGCTTATGACTTATAATGGCTCTTTGGTGTAGGATCGGAGGTTTTAAGAAATTGCATATAAAAGGTTGATGCGGGAAATGTTTGAAAGAACTTACTGTTGAATAAATCTTATATGTAAACGCCTACCCTGTAAGAAACGCCTGGTGTGCGATAGACAGTCAAATCAGTATTTTGCGATAACATCAATTCTCTTTGCTATAAAAACGCCCGGTAGCTAATAAACGCATTTTTTTGTAACTTTCACAGTAATAGCAACTTAGTTCAGTTGAAATGATTTTGACCGTTCTTTACGAGCATTGTGAAAGAGCTCGACTTTTGCCTACTTCACTTCCTAACTGATGTAAATTGTGTAACTAAGTTGATGTTGTTTGGTTAAACTGCGCGAACCGCAGGTCGTTTTGTTAGCATTCCTCTGTATGCCTATGGATAAGCATTGCTTGGAAAGTGCGAAGTTGTAGTATGTAAGAATAACTCCGCTTTCAAACAAACGCCACCTATCTAGTAAAGTCCCCCACATAGAATGAAAAATTAATAAATGCGTGGTTTGTGTTAGACAATGATAGAGAATGTTAGCATCGACAACTAATGTGACTTCGAGTACGAATTTCTGGGATTTTTATTACTGCGCATCCATACTGCGCAGGCCAACGTGCTCAATTGGTCCGAGGCGACTTTACATCGGAAAGTCGTAGGGGAAAGTACGAGTTTGTCAAAAGAAATTGCAATTGCTTTTCGCCTTTTACTGTAAAGGACATCCACTAGAAAAATTGGAAGTACCAGTGACTCATTTAAAGCTGGCGCCGAAATGTGAACCTCATCCCATAATCATGAGTGTTTTAGTATTTTCTGCAGACTGGAACTCGTATTATACGCTTAAATACACAAAGAGGCACTTCGAGAACGAGTACAAATTGCACTTATTCTCGTACGCGCACTCGTTGCCGGTGCTAACATTTTCTAACAAACGGAAAACTGTAACCCACAATTTGTGCAGAAGTATTCCGGCAACAACTCTCAAAGTTACGTAAAATAAAATGATGAGAGCAATTTCTTAATTTGTGTTGCAGTCCCAATTCCTCCTTGTTGACCGACCCGTGAAAAAAAAAAGCGTCTTTTTGGTTTGGAAAACGCATTTGTGTGAAAACAAAAACGTTTGAAAACAATGATTTAAAAAGCACATTCTGTTGAAGGAAATCTTTTGGGGGAAGAAAGACTCCTCAACACTCTTGCTGTTCACTTCTTTATTTGATGTTCTCTAACGAGTAGTTTGTTCAAAAGAGCACCTAACACCGATAGATTCGTTTACTTATTAGCGCTCCCGGTCCAGGCAACGCATCGCGATTGGTCAAAGGATTAGAGGCTTAGAACGCAATAACGCCAACTACAAAAGAAGTGTTTGACATAAACTACGAAGGTGTACCTACGGTTGCACGAAACGTGGTCCACGCCGACGGCTTAAAAATTGCAGTGCCGTTAGGCGTTGAGCGAGTCCATAAAAGACCAATCGCAGTGGCTGGAGGACCAGGATCACTAGCCAGTAAACCTTCTAGACGGAACGTGACTTCTCAACTAATAAACTTAAAGCAACAAATACTAAACCAACCGAAATAAACAAGAGATTAGCAAAACTAATTAATGTACCTGGCTAAGCCAAACCCTAAACTAATAACGTCAACGCGAGATTAACGGATTAGTACGGTATCGGAGTTCCTAGAACAATAATAATGGTACTACAGGATTGTTTCCCAACAGTACAAGAACATTCGACTTAAGTTTAGCGTTACAGCCTTTATTTACTAACACACACTAAATATTAAGAGTACAGAAGTTGCACGACAAAACGTACCAGAAGCAATTGTCAACACAGTTCTTTTAGTTTCTCTAATTAATCAACCCAGATGGATTAATTCCAAATAAGAAATATATCCTAGTGTGTCCAGGTATGAATTAAATTGTTTACAAGATAAGTAAAGGCACGAAAGTTTTCGTGAGAGACGTAGGAACGCTTTTGTGAAGAAACCCTTTGTGAGTAAACTTAATTGTGTTTTCCAGTACGTGCATTTTGCCTGGCAACAGTGTGGCCCCTTTGTTGAAGTGGTCACGTCCGTCTCTCAACACACTGTTTAATAACTTTAACACAAGATCAAGTCTTTCCTGAATCATCCATCACTCACTAATAGATATAAAGATAACTTCACTCCACTTGAAATGGCAAACACACTTCACTCCAAAAAGCTTTGTGCCTTGCAGCACCATTCGTTACGCACAATTAACTTTAGCTGCAGAAGCATTTGTTACACACAATTAATTTTAATGATATGACAAAAGTGCTTAAACGCGTCGTTAACTAATCAGAACAAACACAATTGAACTCGCAATGTTTTCTTCTTAAACACTAAAAACACTAACCCATTCCAAGCAATTTAATGAAATAATCGTAGCTACAATTTTTATCGTTTAACAAGATATTTTCATATTCTTGGTTAAGTAGCCGGGAATTAGTAACTAATTACTTAATTAAACGAGCCACCTAGACTAAAATCACCGAGATCCCTAATCTTACGTTACAACAGCATCATCAATAATATTGATCTAGTGAGAACAGTTCAGCTGATCAGTTGTAAAGGATAAGAGATCTTAGTTTGAGAGTTGACACGCACAGCAGGGACTTAGAGCGGTAAGACTGTAAATGCCATTATAAAGGTACAATGATTAATTGATATAATTGGTTGGAAAGAGCATTAAAAGCAAGATGAACACGCCATAACACCGGCGGTGTGGCCAACACAACACGCATGCGGTAAAATGGCAGCCATGGACAGTTGTTTCGGCCTGTTAGACCTCATCAGCGCGTGTTTTAGGCACCCCTTTTAGTGGCAGTTATACAGTTATAATTAGTTATAATAAACGTTTAATTAATACTAAAAACTGCAATGCCGTGTAACGAATGATTGCCGGGGAAAATGATTGAGTCATTGTCCAAGTTTGATAGCTGTGGTATTCCTTTCTTTCGTTTCGGAACATTGAACTTTTTATTTAATTTCTTAGACACGCGATCCTTCAATTGACGAGGGCCATTTGGTTTGGCCTTTGGTTTTGGTACTGGGTCAGCGTGACTTCTTGCTCCCTTCTGTCTCCTCCCAGCCCTCCCTAGACTCTTTCTCTGTTTTGGCCACTTGCTTGCTACGTCACCTTAAATTGTCACGTGATCTCAACCAGGCGAACAAGATGGCGGCTGAGATGACTTGATTCTCTCGTTGAGTCGTTTCCAAAAAGCCATGATTACATTACCTTTCCGGGCATAACAAAGACGAAAACGATCTTCGCCATTAGTATCTCTACACATTTACGATGTACGAAAACACCAGAACTCAGAATATGTTTCTTACGCGTGCCCTGGAGAAGATACTTAATGACAAGGAAACGAAGAAATCATACCATCAGCAGCTGAAGAAAGCGTGCGAGGTAGCGCTAGGTAAGTGGGAGGTTGAAGAGGAAATTTAATGTTATCACCTTATGAAAATGAAAGTTTACGTCGTGAAATTTCCTGACTGAGGTAATCTGTAAATCAAGATTATTTGGGGAGACTGCACGCATTTGCAGTTTTGATGTTTATGAAAGTGCTCTCCCAAAGCAACCGTGTGGACCAAATGCTTCGTTTACAAACGACGATTAACTCCGTCTTTCTAGTATTGTTTTGAGGGCAATTGAGTGTTGCGTTGCATGTATTTTTTCTAAAAACTGTCCTGTGTTTTAAAAGCGATCAAGCCGTTCTGTAGTACCGCTCCTGTTATTTGCGTCGCTTGTTTATTACAGTTTATTAGGCAGCCTGTAGAAATCGAGACATTCCAGCTACGTGATCAACATTGCCTTCTATGAGTCTTCTATTGTCACAGTGACATATTTTCAAGGATTCAAGGATATTTTTAAATTGCAACTCTCCACAAAGTGTACTAGCATTGTTTATTGCTTGTGAAATATTTGTGAGCTACATTGTAACAAAGAAATTTTCTGTACCTGCACAGTTCAGATATCACTTTTCAGTGCAATTGTTGTGCAATATCATTCTATAATTCCTTGTATTGGTTTTGAGGAATCAGGTAATAACGTTTGCAAATGAAATTGTCGGTGATAATATTTTTAAATACGTAAACTATGATAACTGTCTATTGCCAATAAATTATTATTACTAAAAAAATACAAACAAACAAGAGTTGTCCTTTTTATTTTATTTCACATAGAAAGTGATTAAAATATTTAACTACGGTAAGACCATTTCACCAAGGAATAGCTCTCCACACCAAAGAGCAAACAGCTTTTAGTGTTAAGTTTCCAATGTTCAGCATGAAGTTATAGGTGCTGTCTTGTTTGACATAAATTTCTGATGATTTCTTTCTGAGGATATCATTTCCCTGTATTCATTTTAACAAGATCCCCTATTATTTATTTCATGTGATATTAGGAGCCATGATATTAATAGCTATTTTGCTTTTCAGAAGAAATCCACAAATCTCAAGCAGATATCATTGGAGATGGAAGGTAAAGAGTTTTTGGACTTCCTTATTTTTTGAAATTTCAATCTGAACTTGTGCAAATGTTAAGGGTTAAAGAAAAGGCAGTTGTAGTCATTGCCACAAAATCTGAAACACTGCTCAGTCCTGTGTCGTTATCTGTGGTCCTTGAGTCCTCTGAATATAACCTTGGTTGAATATAGACAAAACAGTAGTGTTCCAAATAAGAGATGTGTCTTGAAAACTTCAACCCAGCTGCATGTGTTATGCAAGAAATCAAACAATCTTGTAAAATTACACTTATGATGTCTCATCATTGTAAATAACCACTGATCTTTTGTGGCTATTTAATCCATCAGTTATAGACTTGAGATACATGTATTGCTTAGGGATCGACTGATATTGTTGATCTCTGCTTGAACACGTAAGATTCCATTTGGGCACCCTGTCAGACCTCAAAAGCATTCCGAAACACTCCTGGTAAGTCAAATTCAGTATACAAGAAATTAACACAATCCCAAACCCAAATTTAGGTCATACGAACATTATTTCACTGGCAGCAGTACAATGTACAATGCAATATACCTTATTGGAGTTGAGGCTGCAGGCACATTTTCTTTTGTTTAAAACTACTGTACATGCAAAAGAGGCTTAAGGGTCAATTCGATACAAAATGACCCCTTAGCCTCGTTTATGCGGCAAAACCGCTGATAACTCCGATAAGGGCTATTCATAACAATCCTTGACTGTCTTTCCACTTTTATTTCATAGCGGCGATAGTCCATCATCAGCCCTTCCACCACCAAAAGGAAAGCAGCCATATATTGAAGCAGATAAATATTTTTTGCCATTTGAACTTGCTTGTCAATCCAAGTGTCCTCGGATTGTGGTTACTGCTCTAGACTGTCTGCAGGTAATCCTTTTAGTTTGTTGCTGTTAAAGAGAACCTCCACTAAAACAAGAATTTAACTTAAAAATAGTATTGAACATAATGTTTACAATCAAAATTGTTCGATCTTTTTCCAACGGAAGGTTTGTATCCGAAATAGACAAAATAATTTCAAAAACACTGTCTTGTTTTGGTTTTCAAATTTCCCGGGTGCTGTTATTTTGAATACTTCTGATGTTTAATGGTTGTTTAATAATTATTGTATTGACACAAACAGCTTGTGTTTTGAAACAATAGCGCAACCATCACACATCACAATAAATTATTCAAAATGGCAGGGCCCGGGAAATTTGAAAACCAAAACAAGAGTTTTTGAAATTTGTCTATTTCGGATACAAATACATCCATTAGAGAAAGTTTGAACAACTTTGATGGCAAGCATTATGATCATTATAAATTAACCACAGGCAACACTCTCTACTGTCTTGTCTCAAGCATCTAATCTTGTAGCCATGCATGACATTGTACATCCATCCCACCATAGTCACTTTGCATTCTATTCTCAATGTATCTAAATGACAGGTTCTCTCCTGCTTTCCAGTCTTATCTTGGTTCTTAACTGTTCATGGTCACCCTTATACATTGTAATCCTCACTTGAGACTACACATGCCCATTTACTGCAAAGCATCTTGCTTTATTCAAGTTCATGTTCACAAGCATTTTGATTTTTTGCTTCTATTTAGAAACTTATTGCTTATGGCCACCTCGCTGGTGACATTCCAGACAGCACAGAACCCTCAAAACTGCTTCTAGATCGTATTGTGGAGACAATCTGTAGTTGTTTCGTAGGAGTGCAGACTGATGATGGAGTCCAACTTCAGATTATTAAGGTACACTGTACAGCACATGTATGTCATAATGGTAATGATATGTCATATCAAAATACACTGTTAATGCTTAGGTGCGCAATAAAAGACACTACACACAACTTGGGCGTAAACGAGGGGCAGGGAATGTACTGGCAAGGCGCGGATAATACCCACCGCCGGTATGGACCACCGGATGAGGGGCCTCGGCAACTAGCCGAGGGGGTGCCTCATGCCTGTATTGCAAGGCGGGCATAGTTGCTGGCATAATGTCCTGGGGCCAAGTTAACCCAGTCCAGCAGAGTAACAATATGCCCCCTCCCTAACGGGGCTTCAGCACAGGGCTGAAGGGGTGCCGCAGGCAGCAATTCCCCGCCCATAGTTTATTAAAGAGAACTATTAACTAGGTTGCAGTATGCTCGTGAGCAAGATACACAGGGACCAGAAAGCAAAAAACAGGGAGGGAGGGAGGGATAAAATGCTGAGAGAAAAACTGAACGAGTTGAACTTTGGAAAATTTCAAGCCGAGAGGGCTCATATGGCGGGAAGAATGAGAGAGCCAAATAAGGTAGTCACGTGATGGGAAGTCACTCCTTTCCAGGATCTCCCTGGTATTTGCTTACCAGCATTAACATCTACCTTAGTTATTCGGTTATAAGGCGCACGGTTTTTTCAAGAAAAATCTGTCTTTGGGTGGCAAGTTACTGCTAAAATTGGGGTGCGTCTTGTAGCCAAGTATTTTCGCGCAACAAAATCTTAAGATCACAATTTGAGAAGAACTTGCAGTTTAAACAACACAAGAAAAGGACACTAGTTGTCAATTAAAAAAACGACTTCAAGAGAAAAGCAAACAAACGGAAATTTGCATACATGCTTAAAAGCACATGCTCAGTAACGAGATACCGATGACAACAACACAATCGTTCGAAACTTGTTTCGAATTCCGAGAATCGTGTTTGTCGCTCGCATGAAAAGTTTCTTCTCTGAACAAACAGTGTGGAGATAAAACATACCTTCTTCGTTCATCCAGCCTTTCTTGTGCACTGAAATTTGCATCCTTGGTGGCGTGTTGATATTCAGCTGTCGAACACCTTTGAATATGACTTTCGGTGGGAGTTTTTCGCCGTTCGCTTTCGCTTGAAGTCTGAAGTCTGGACTCTGACTATTTATTCGGAAGGTTCAAATAAAAGTGTATGCGTTGTATGTTTATCATTTCTGGTGTCAACTTTTAGCTTTTGTTTTTACATATATCATTAAATGCGTGACTTTTTCACTTTGTTTACGTTAACGAAAAGAGTTCGCATGCCAATTGTGTCCTTAAGGATAATTGCTCTCAAATTCATCACATCCTTTTGATAACTCCCAATTTTTTGGTGCGTCTTATAACTGAGTATTTTCGCTTAATTTTCAGTTTGAGAACTTAGCTTGATTAAATTGCTAAGTTTGGGGTGCGTCTTATAACCGAGTGCGCCTTATAACCGAATAACTGCGGTATTTTATTCTAAAATATCATTACATCTACAGTATTATTGCCATGTTTGGTTGATTGATGGTGGAATACAGTACTAACTTCTTACTAACCGAGCGCAAGGGCTGTACTGGGGAATATTGGCCCGACGTCGTGGCCGTACGGACCGAGTGCAGCGAGGTCCATACAAAAAGGGCTAAGGGCCAATATTCCCCAGTACGACTTGAGCTAGCTCGGTTAGTAAGTATTTTATTATATGGCTTTTTAATTACCTTTTGCTTTGTTTTTGCAAGCGGGTAATCGGCCTGTGGGCATTACAGGAGAATAATGCCCTACAATATGTTGCCATGTTGTAATACATGTGTAACAATGATAATTATTATTATTATTACCATATTATTAGTAAAAATTGAAGACAGGGAGAAAAAAGCCTTTTCCACCTTTTTTTACACAGTTTCCCAAAAAAATTGAAGGGCTTGAAATTGCGACCAATACAGTCGCATTTGCAACTGAATTTTTTCCCTTTGCGACTAAAAATATCTGGAGAAGTAGCAAACTTGCCACTTGTTTTCACCTTCACTCTTTCAAAAAAAATGGATGAGCAGTTGCCCCTTTGCTGCTACTTTTGGTAAAATAAATAAATAAATAAATAAATTCTTTTGTTTCTGGCCATGAATTTTCTTTCAATCTGTAGATAGTGTAATTGTGGTGTAATTTAGCTCCCGATGTTACGTGCACAACTTCATTCCTTTAACATCATTTGCAATTTTCAGCGGTTTCTTTGCACACAAGTATTGTGGGTTCATATTTTGTTTTGCTAAACTGCAGACAACACAATGCAGTGTGACGATTTGGCAACTAAAATTTGCAAAATTGCAACTAAATTTTTGTATCTTGTCGTAAAATTACCACTGGATTTTTTCATTAATTTCAACATGTTAATTTTGCTTTCATGGCAACATTATTATTATTATTATTATTATTATTATTAGTACAGCATGGCGACATATTTATTGTGTACATGCACTGTATTTCAAGCTGTTGGTGGTAAAGTTGTAGACGGGGAGAAAAAAGCCTTTTCCACCTTTTTTTACATGATTCTTAGATACATGTAGTAGTAGAGTTTAACCCTTTGACACCTACATGTAAGCCAGCCTAAACCGGCCAGACTTAGTATTTCACTCTCTCTAGCGCCAGACGATTTTACTCGTCAATGGGGAACCCCCAGGAGTCAATGGGTTAATCACTCACTGAAAACCTAATGTGCCATTAAACAACTGTACAGAATATGGCATTAATCAGCCAATAGTGACTGCTTTAAAGACAGGTGGTTCTATTTTTTCCAAGATAGTTTCCATAGAATTGGATACAATGAATATTATTCTCAGTAAAAGTCTTTCCTGTGTTGATACTGTAGGCTTTACTCACTGCAGTGACCTCAAACTCGTGTGAGGTCCATGAAGGAACATTGCTGCATGCTGTGCGGACTTGTTACAACATTTATCTAGCCAGTCGTAATCTTATAAACCAAACAACAGCTAAAGCTACACTGAGTCAGATGATAAGTGTTATCTTCCAAAGGATGGAAGCACAAGCTGTAAGTATTGCATGCTACATGTACATAGCTGGGATAAGTGGGATGAAAAGAAAGGGTAAGCTGCCCATTAATATTTTGTCTGTATTACAATGTAGTTACAGATATGTCATGAAGACTGCAGAAAATGAAGGGTAATAATTATAATTTAATGAAGTTAACCCTGGAACTCCCAATAGTGCCACTTATAGGTTTTACTCTGTCTAACGCCAGACGATTTTACTCGTCAATAGTGAACCCCACGGGGTTGAAAGGGTTAACAACAGCTGGATTCACTCAAAAACTATGTCCCCATTAACCCTTTAACTCCCAATATTGCCACTTATAGATTTTACTCTGTCTAACGCCAGACGATTTTACTCGTCAATGGGGAACCCCACGGGGCTGAAAGGGTTAACAAAACTAAGTGCTTGATGTTCGCCTTATTCAAATTCAAACCAAAACGCTCTCAACATGTGCAACCGAGTATTACAGGGCTTCTGATAGGATGCGGAAAAAAATTAAAGATTATGCGGAAATTTTTGACCATATTATGCGTAAAGATGCGTTGATTATGCAGAAATTACACTGGATTATGCTGAAATTTAAACAATTTATAGAACTAATAATTAGGCCCGTCCAATGTATTAACATGCTTATGGTTAATCAGTACTCGAAATTGCGACCAATACAGTCGCATTTACAACTGAATTTTTTCCCTTTGCGATTAAGATATCTGGACGAGTCGCCAATTTGCGACCAGCTTTCATTGTTAAAATAAAAGGGTTAGTAATTGGCATTTTGCCGAAACATTTGCTAAAATAAATAAAGCGAAATGAATTTTGTTTCAATTTGGAGATATGGAGCAAAATTGTGATGTGGTTGAACCACGATCCATTCCCTCGATCATTCACCATTTTCAGCGGTTGTTTACACATACGTACTGCAGGCTCCTATTTTGTTTTGGACAACTTTATCGCAATGATGATTGTCCCTACTTCTACAAATGATGCAATTTAATTTGCTACTATAACTTGCGGCTAAATGTTCATAATTTGTTGCATCTTTTTTTAAAAATTTCGAGCCTAGGGTACATGTATGTTATGAAAATGGTTTAACTAGAGTCCAGGCTCATTGCCAAAAAATGTGTGGAAACTGGTTACGAATGAAATGGCGTGTTTTCTTCGATGTTCAGGAAAATGAGCCTTTCAAAGCAGTCAATGTCTTTAAGCTTTTGTGTTTGTGAGGATGGTAAACAGCTGCTTTATCACTAATATCAGGCATTTCTTCAGTTTTATGCAGAAAATATCGTAATTATGCGGAGGATGCAGATTTTAGGGAATTATGCGGATCCGCATCACCGCATCCTGTCAGATGCCATGCTATAAGCATAAATTAAAATACATGTGCATCAAACAAAACTCTAAGGGAATTTAATTATAGGAACATTTAAAAGGTTCTTCTTTAAATATGCATTAATGTTTGCCAAATTCCAATGGGACTGACACTACATTATTGTTACAAGTGCTTACTGTATAATTATGTGCATTTAACGACATTTTAACAGATCACTACATGTAGTAGGATGCCTGAAATGTGTGGTGTAATAGTATGCAGTGTAAATGCTTAGAAAAAATAACGTTTACAAAAGGATACTGGGGAAAGACAGTATTACCTTTGGACTGTTGATCTCAACTCATGTTTACACCAAATGACCGTACATAACTTTTTATGGAAGGTCTTCAGAAATTCTAAGAAGGCGTTGTTTAGAGCTTAAAGGATTTACAGTGTATGAGGCTGGTGTGAAAATGTAGTATTCCTCAAGGTCCAAAGATTGCTTGTTGGGGATGGATCTAAATGTATGTGTGAAGTCAAAATTGTGTACATGTATGAGAGGATGTCTTCTTGAAGCAAGCATAAGGCATTTACAGTACACACATGTACGTGATCTCTATTTTCTTTAATATCGTTTATTTTTCTCTAATTTCCAGGCAGCTGAAGAAGAGTTAAAGGAATCTGAGTCCAATCCAGTAACTGTACAAACATCTTCAACCCCCACTCAATCAGAAACAACTGAGCTTCCATCTACATCACCCCCTGGCAAGGAGTCTGGTGTTGTAACAGAGTCAACATCGTGCGAAGCACTTGATACAGAATCATCAGTGGAAAGCCATGAACCAAAGAATGACAATGATGATGTCAGGAGGACTGAAGGACAGAGTAACAGAACTGATAATGAAGTGGATGAAGGGGTGGATTTGCAAGGTACAGTAGGTCATGTTAACAAATCGAATGTGGTTCCGCATTGCATGTACTCTTATCGAAAAGATATCTGTCATCACAGTGGTCAAAATGCTGTGTGCCTCATGAGTTCACAATAATTTTTGACCATTGTGATGACGAACATCACTGTCGATAAGAGTACAGATAACGCTGAACCCTATTTGTTTTTTTTTTTTTACCACAATATTCAATGCCAAAGAAAACATTAATTTCAGAGCGTGGCCAAGATCATAACACGAAGATAGAGCAAGCATTGTCTATAACTTTTTAGCAATCTGATTGGTTTATTTCTCAAAGTGATTGTTCTACAGCTGTAATTGGCTATTACAATAATTATGGCGTAACACATCGACGCAAGCAGCGTTGTCTAGATTCTAATCGACTACAGCAAATTAGCCAATCAGATTGCAAGATAGCAAGCAATTGTGGTAAAAAATGATATTTTTGATATTATTTCTGTCAGTGGCAATCAATAATGAAGTGAAGAAATTCCAAATTTCAAATGTGCAAATGACAAACACAGCAATTAGCTCCTTCACACCTGAACTGTACAATTGTCTGTCGTTAAAAAGAGTGTGTGTCACCCTTGAGAGGGAAAGGGCAGAGAATAGAAAAATACTTGGCAGTCTTACTGATGATAATGGTGGTATAATGTATCTGAGAATGCTGCGTTTGTGGCTTAATGTTTGAACCCATTGTTGACACCTGCTTCTCAAATACATTAATCATTCATACAGTTCTTAGCCAGTCAGAGTGCCCCATTTTGTTTAGGTGCATGTATCTGGATACCCAATGACAATGCAGATCAAGAAATGCCCAAGTTCATTCAAAAACAGATTAAGACACTTGAATTTGAATGAACCTTAACCCCTGATGAAACACTCGCACTCGTTTTTGATGTTATCACTTGTACTTCTCGACTTTGAAAGACATACTTCAGGAAGGTTGCTTCTCTTTGCTACTCCCTGAAATATTGTGTTTGCATGTACAGTTGCAAAACAATGCCATTTTGACACATTGTGCTCTTTGCTCTCCTTTCGGTACAATGTAGCTGACGAACAGTTGGAAGATGGTACTAAGGAACAGACACTGGTTGAAGGAAACCTAGACAGCACCGCTGATGGTACTGGAAATGCTACTACCGAGGGAGGGGAAGAGAAGAAAATTCCATCAGAAGTTGATGGGGTTGGTCGTGAGGAAAGCGAAGTTACAACTAGTGCAGCTGGTGAGGGGTACACAAGTGAATTGTCTTCTGCAGATACACCTTCTGATTCCAAAAACTTAAATGATTCCACGAGCTCTTCAGGTACTTATCAGAATTTTGACAAAACGTGCGCATTGATTACACATACTAATTACACATACTAATTATCACTATATACAAGTCTTAAGGTAATATAATCAAGTACAAGAGCTCTACTAAACTCTGATAGACTTCAAGAGTGCTTACCATTTGCACAAACCATCCAGGTGGAAATTGTAGGTGTAAGTATTAAATGATGCAGCTTGTCCTAATAAAAGCTGGATAATGTACAAAATTTACTGGTATCAACAGGAAAGCCAAAAAAGAACAGAATTAAGACATTGATGGTGCCAATGCATCATAATTTCTGAAAAGTTTTAAGTGGAATGGTGTGTATCAGTTGATATTCTAACTGAAATTTCCGGGTTTTCCGTGTAAATGGTAAGTACCCCAACTCAAAGAGGATTAAATAGAAGTAAATTGTTGTTTTTGGTTGGCATAAACCAGAGGACAAGAGAATACCTGTAGTAGGGCTGGTGCAGTGGTGAGGCCTCTAAACGTCCACCAGAATAGATTACCAGACTTGACTCCAACATTACGACCACGTTACGTTCCTAAAGAAAATTAGAACTGTAGTTGTACCGGATGAGGTGTCACAGTCAAGCTACAATAATTGTATTTCATGAATGACCAGTATCCACAAGAATGAAAGGAACATTCAAATTCCTCTTTGGAGCTTTCGCGATGTGAATGGAATCTTGAAGATTTTTCTGAAAGTTGCTATGAAAAATGCACAATAACTGTACAATAATTCATCAAGCACTTGCAATAGTTTTCACTTTTCAAACACCGTTGACTTTATAAAAACCAAAATTTTATTTGATTTGCGTTAATTAACTTGTTAATTTCAATTTACAGTGTCCCCGATTAGTGCTCTACAGCGCTAGAAGATTAGACACTTAAATAAAGTTCCTTTCCTTTCCTTTCCTTTTATAATAAAATGAAAGTTCCAAGCTAACTATTTTCGATGTATCAAGGAAATATCCACGGAAATTCAAAATCTTGAGAGCAAAGCTCAAAACTGGAATGCAGATTTGAATACTCATTTCAAATTTCAAAACAACTGGTCGTGCATGACATACCATAGCTTGACTGTACAGAAATTAATAGAAAGGCAGGAACTAACTACAGTATCAGTCCTTCTTCCTTGAAAAAAAAAAAAAAGAAAAACAATTTCACAACATTGTTTAATGTTTGGCAGCAATGTACAGTGTAGCAAGTACAGTATCTGTCTTTTTTCACCAGATCAGTGCATTTTACCAAATGGAGAAGTTAATGACACAGCCCCAGAAATACCCACAGCTAATGGAATCCCACCCTCAACTTTAACAGAGACTCCATCACCAAGTTCAGAAGAGCTTGGTGATACTCACAGTGAGTCAGGGACTGAGGCAGAGGGGAGCTCATCATCAACCTCAATCAACAGTCAGGCATCAGGAGCTGTAAAATTCTCTCATGTCACACAGAAAGATGCTTTTCTGGTTTTCAGATCACTGTGTAAACTGTCAATGAAGCCACTGTCAGATGCACCCTTAGATCCAAAGTAAGTAAACTGTACAATGTATGTGTAAAGTGTATCTGTCATTGAAACAGGGTATCAAGTTCCTATTTTTTCCTATTTTTTAGGGTCTTACTTAGTGCCAGGGAACATTTTGCAATATTTGAGATAGAATTCTTAATAAAATTGTTAATTAAAATTTAAAAAAAAAAGAGCAACCTTTTGTGTCAAAAAAACACTCCAAATTAATTTTAAAGCCTGTTTAAATGACAAGTTTCTGAAACTCGTGCCCAGACGTTCTCAGTGTGCCATTATAGTTGAGGTGAATAGTAAAGGGGTCACTTTTTGATGCTTATCAAACTCTGTTTTCACCTCATTATGAGTATTGTCTCGACGAACTTGTTTTTTTCTGGGTGGATATTATTATTATTATTATTATTATTATTATTATTATTATTATTAGTAGTAGTAGTAGTAGTAGTAGTAGTAGTAGTAGTAGTAGTAGTAGTAGTAGTAGTAGTAGTAGTAATATTCAGTGATTTTAATGACATCCTCTATGTTTGATAGGTCACACGAGTTACGATCAAAGATTCTGTCCCTGGAATTGATGCTTTCTTGTCTCCAGAATGCAGGACCAGTCTTCTGTTCTCATGAAATGTTTGTCACTGCCATAAAGCAATATCTTTGCGTAGCATTGTCCAAGAATGGTGTTTCGTCTGTACCAGCAGTGTTTGAACTGTCTCTAGCCATATTCCTTACACTGTTATCTTCATTCAAGACGCATCTCAAGATGCAGATTGAGGTTTGCATAGTTATTAGTAATTTTTTTGCAGGGCTCAAAATTAAAAAAAAAAATACAGTTGCAATTTTGCCGCTTAATGCAAGAAACATAATTATTAATTCAGTTAGAAGTTTGCAAATTTTAATTGCAAAAGTGTATTAAACATGTGTAATCATAGGTCATCACACTGTATTGTGTTGCTAGTGGTTTATCAAAACAAAACATGAGTCTGCAATACAGAAATTATTATGTCTAAGGAAACCACTGAAAATGGCAAATTATCAAGGGAATGGTGTTGTCCATGAAATAACATCCACAACTTAACGAGAAAGAAAATATTTAGCAAAACTAGTGGTAAATAGAACAATTTTGACACATTAAAATTTAGTCCTAAATAAAAGGCATCATCTAGAGGCTCTGGGGAATAAACTCAATGATGTACAAATCCTTATACTTATTCCCCAGAGCCTCGAGATGATGCCTTTTGTTTCGAAAAGAGAGAGAGAGAGAGAGAGAGAGAGAGAGAGAGAGAGAGAGAGAGAGAGAGAGAGAGAGAGAGAGAGAGAGAGAGAGAGAGAGAGAGAGAGAGAGAGAGAGAGAGAGAGAGAGAGAGAGAGAGAGAGAGAGAGAGAGAGAGAGAGAGAGAGAGAGAGAGAGAGAGAGAGAGAGAGAGAGAGAGAGAGAGAGAGAGAGAGAGAGAGAGAGAGAGAGAGAGAGAGAGGACTGAATTTTAATATATCGAAAGTGGGTTACTGGCAAGTACTGACCATATTATTTCATAATAGCAAAGGTAGAAAGTAGTCGTAAATTTGTGACTCCTACAGACATTTTAGTCCCAGAGGGAAAACTTCAGTCGTAAATGCAATACTGTATTTGTCACAATTTTGAGCCCTGTTTTGTGTCAGTTTCACAACTATCATTCAGTCAGTGACTGTCATCAAGCAGCGACATACTCAGTCGATTGTTTGGCTGGTCAGGCATTATTTCAATTAGCTGGTTTGTCATTCTTTCTGCCTGTCCGTCAATACAATTGTGCATGTGGCTGGCCTGTGTTAAAATCCCACTCTTAGCTCTGATCAAATCAAATCAAGTCATTTTTTATTGCACTATTTTGGACAGGAAGTTACGTTGTAAAGTTTGTCTTTTAATCAGTTGGTCAGTTAGGTGAAGTTTCCATTAGCCATGTTACATGTACAATGTATGTTTATTTCTCCTCTGTTAGGTGTTTTTCAAGGAGATCTTTCTCAACATCTTGGAGACTTCAACCAGCTCATTTCAGCACAAATGGATGGTTATGCAGGCTTTAACAAGAATTTGTTCAGGTTATAGAATACATCAAATATGTGATCATATTTTCACATGCACTGCTAATAATAATAATAATTATTAATATAATTATTATTATAATGCTTTCTTAAGCCCCGTGCACAGACACAACAACTCCCAACATTTTTGGGATTCTGCAGATGTTGGATGGTGTTGGCAGTTGTGTGCAAAAGCTTGCAACAATTCTCAACGGTGTAAGGACATGCAGCGTTTTATGGGAAGGATAAGGACCGAGACGACTTTGTAAACTTACTCTGCAAAATATGGCTGCCATCTTGTTTTCAACATAATAAACCATTGCTATCTCCATGGAGTGCATTGCCCCAACAATGTTGGAAGAGCTGTGCAAACGGATCCAACATTGTTGCGCTACACTCCAGTGATCACAAAACAAAAGAAATGTTGGGAGTTGTTGGCTCAGAAGTTTGACCAGTTTCAAAGTTTGTGCAACAACTCCCAACAACACTCAATGACTTGCAACGGGGTGAGGAAACAGACGCAACGGGCAACACCCAACAATGTTGCACCATTAATTTTTGCATGGGGCTTTAAGGGTATCTGTTTCCTTTGAAATTCATGAGGATATGAAGAGAAAGTTGTGTTGTGTATTTCTGTCAGCTTTTAAGCTGTTACAGACCACATATAAATGAACGCTGACTGTGCACCCTTTAGACTCCTCCCCTGCCCTTCATCAAGTTAATGCCCTTGAAATAATTTTTCATGACATAAAATAATACTTCAAAATCCAAAGAAATTATCTACTTGATGCTGATTTATCTAGACATTGGTTGGGGTCACACTTAGCAGTTTACTAAGGTAAAACCCTTAAATATGGTATAAAAAAGGTAAACAAAGTTTACTATGGTAAAACGCATAAGCTGACTTTTACATTTCCCAGACGTTTCCTTGTCACAAGAGTATTACTCAAGTGTCGAGTTGATGACAGACAGACCATGTTTGAGCAAGTTCTGTCGCGTGAGTCTTAACACAACAACTTAATATATTTGAGTGACTGCGCCATGGACCGTGAACGTGTTGTAGCTTCGATTGTGGCTCTTTTTGTTCTTATCGTTGCAATCTGAAAGACTCAGAGATTTAGATTTCTGGCTCTTTACCTTGTTTTTGAAAGGAGACACAAATCGTTGCAAAGTCACAAAAATCCACTAGAACTGACTGATAGTCACAAGATTGTGAGGGAAGGAGATAGAAAGCACATGTATATAGTGGGCACACGCAAATTCAGCAAAGTCACGAAATGCTTTTTTAAAATCACGACAAGATGTCACCTAAATAGACAAAGTTTAGATAAACGCTAGATAAACCAAGCCTTTTCAGATGGTTTTACCATAGTAAACTTTGCTTTCGTCCGACCGCCGTTGCTAACGCAACAGACTAGAATTGCGTTTACCATGGTAAAGTGAGAAAAGCCGGTCACATTGAAAAACCCATTTACCATGGTAAACTTTCGTTTACTATGGTAAAAAAAGCTCAAGTGTGACCTCAACCATTAATGAGCATATATGCAGTTTATCTAGAATTAATCCCTGGTTAATGAAGCAGCATATTTCGAAGACCTGCACATGTACTGGTACTTACACTTGCATTTTGCCACTTCAGTGTCTCAAACCTTTAATTGCCGTTTTACTTATTTATAGATGCCCAGTGTGTTGTGGATATTTATCTAAATTATGATTGTGATCTGTCCCTCTCAAACATTTTTGAACGGCTGACAAGTGACTTGGCCAAAATTGCTCAAGGTCGACAAGCGATTGTGTTAGCTGCCACTCCTGTAAGTACAGTGTAGATTGTCATAACTCAACAGTGCAATGTTGATGAATGTGATCTTTACGAAAAAATGAAATAAAATACCACTGTAACATTACTTAAAATTGTCTTAGTACAGTAGTCTTTTCCGGGTTCCAATGGTTTATTACCACGGTTATAATTTACGCTCAGGCTCACAATCGTACCATGCCTCTACTGGCAAATGCAAAAGACTCAATGATTTTATGACTGTCAAATTTCAAAATGTGTGTTGCGACCGCCCCCTGTAATTCAGTTTTTACTGCAATAGGGTTGATTACAGAGATGTACACATGTATCCAGAGTGCATCATTGCATCCTGGGACGCACTCGTTCTTCTGTTGGATGCAGAGAATGTTGATTGATTGATTGGTCTTAAAATGCACCAGATCGCATCTCAGCGCTTATTCATGCCCCTGGACCACCTAGGAAGCGCGGGACTAATCTTCCCCAAACAATACAATTCTAGATAGAACCCTGATCATTCTTCTTCTTCTTCTTCTTCTTCTTCTTCTTCTTCTTCTTCTTCTTCTTCTTCTTCTTCTTCTTCTTCTTCTTCTTCTTCTTCTTCTTATTATTATTATTATTATTATTATTATTATTTATTCTGTAGTGGTGCCAGCAAATTTTCATTCTATCAGATTGGTCTTCTTTATCAAAATAGTATGTGTGGTTGTTTTCAGGTCCAAGAAAAAAGCATGCGACTCAAGGGACTTGAATGTCTGGTGTCTATTTTGAAGTGCATGGTTGAGTGGAGTAGAGAACTTTACCTCAACCCTTCCTCACATGTGGCTAACAACTCAGGTAAAATTATTAGAATAATATTATTGTAAGGCCAACTTCAAGTTTTTTCCCACAATTTCCCAGCAAATTTGAGCAAGGAGTAGGACAATCTGAATGCTAGACAAAATGGAGATTTGTGCAACCTCTTTGATATAATAATTCTATCCTCACTCTGGATAGTTGTGCGGTGTTGGAAAACCATCCCACTATCCCGCAAATAGCAAAATAATGCTAATCTAGGCTGGTAATGTTTTATCTAAATATATGCAAAGAAGACTTAAATACCATAAAAGTCCATGTATAAGCCACACCTGTTTTCTCAAAATTCAAATCAAAAATCGGGGGTGCGGCTTTTCTAAGGAAACGCCTGACGTTGGAGTTTTCTAAGGCCTAATTAGGCTGATTTAGCAACAGAACGGGAACGTCAGTGGCGACGGCTCGCGCAGAAAAAACACCAATGAGAATTCAGAATAGAATAGACTCCACTCTTTTCTTCTCTATTCTAAATTCTCATTGGTAGTTTTGCTGCGCGCGACGTCGCCACTGACGTTCCGGTTCTGTTGCTAAATCAGCCTATTAATATTCATAAAACTTCTCAAGATGGCACTGAATAAAGACAAACGGAAAGCACGTTGATCATTGCCTTTTTCATGAGCTGAGGCTCCTAGTCATTTGCATCTTGAAGTGTTCATTCTTTACTAGAACAACTGAACACCAATCTACAGGCACTCCATTCCACCACACAGCTGTTTGCTATGGTCACTTTGACACATTTCTTTCCGCCACGTGTGAGGAAAAGTCAAGATATTTGCGATCACTCGTCAGGCAAATGGCGGACCGTTTCATTGCGATTCTGAGACCCCTCTCTACATCTCTAAGCTTGGCTACTAAGCACTCGCCTGTATCATTTCAATCACCTTCAAGTATTCAACTTCGTGGGGCTTCTTGAACAAAATAATCACATCAAGAGAGCATGTTAAGTTTTTTTAATAGTAAACTCACAAGATAAATGTGTGACAAGTGAAAATGCGCTGTATAAAGACTTAATTGATATGAAAGCTTGTAACAACCACGGTGTCAGTGTTTTCAAACTGTACTTGTTTGTCCTTGTTTGTTTACTAATAGAACTTCATTGCAACTTCAAATTTGTTGTCTCCATTTTTTTTTTCGAAATTCAAGCTTCTAAATTGGGGGTGCGGCTTGTCTACGGGTGCGGCTTATACAAGGGCAGCCAAAAAGTTGAACTGGGACTATCTAAAACAACCTCAGCTAGTTTTTGGGGAATAACATAAAAAGAAACTCTAAATGAAACGTCTGGCACTCTATCCTTGCAGTCATGCTTCCAGTCAAGAATTGAATGCAGCAGTGTTATCTTTTTTCACACAATTAGTATTTTTATCTTGTGTTCTTATTTAAACTCGCATAACTATCAAGCAGTATCCCTCTTAAGAGTGACCTCTGATGAGCATTCTCTTCAAAAGGAAAGTTCCTTGGCTCAGCTTTCCCTACAGGATTTTAATATTGATAACCCTTGATACTAACCCTTGATATTAATAAATCCCTTTCAATGAAAGCTACTCGATCCTTCATCTTCAGAGTTTGAACCTGCCCAACGCTTGCTTGAATCAAATGCTGATGTCACTCCCCTTAAAATACATTACTGTATTTTTTTGTTACAGAT
>JALIRR010003578.1:0-7500 GCA_023091755.1 Montipora sp. Colony 1 RG-2022
AAACTGGCTTACATTTTGAAAACGATAAAAGCTGTTATGGTATGTAGTAATGCTAACATACATCTCTTTCACTCACCTTGCTTTAACTTGTTTGTTGCAAAGTTTCTGGCTTCAAGTATTGAAAGAAAGCTTTAGAAAGTTTTGCTGTGTGTTTGATATATCTAGAAAAAATATTTAATGAATATTTTGACACATTGGTAAAGACGTGTGGACGTTTTAGTGACAAAAACGGATCAAAAGCACTTTTTACATTTAAAAATTGTTGTTGTGGTCGTGGAGAAGGAAGTGTTTTCAGAAAATACATTTCTTCTAGCTAACATAAAGAATTTAATTTATACACGAAAACATAGTGCAACAGTATTACTAGATGTTGGACTTCAAGATTTTGAAATGAAAATACATTTAACGAAAACGGCCATTTTAAAATATTGAGCTTGGACTACCTTCGTCCACCTTGGTTGACATTTGTCTATTGGCTGAGTTAGAAGTTTATTAGTTAGTCTTACGATTTTTAAAAATTTCTTTATTATCAGGGTATTTTTATGACATTGAAACTAGTCCACCAAAGAAAAGACCAATCAAGGGTTTCAATAAAATGGAAGTGTAACGGTCTTATATAGAAAAGATAGCTGCTGTGCAAGGAGGTAGTGGTCAGAGAGAGGGGGGGGGGGGGGGGGGGTTCTATTAAAAATATATGTCCTCATGAAAAGATGATGATCTCCAGATTATCATGCAAATCGAATGTACTATGTACTGTGTTGTGGGGTAATGAGTGCGGATAATAAGGAAGGTAACATACCATATTGATTATGATGTTTCTTTGGGCTTGAGTTTCGAGGAATGGCAGAGGTTGGGGACGGGCAGACAATTGAGCAGGGAGGGGTGGCGAAAGGGGGAATTGAGCTTTATCTGTCTTAAGGTGTTTAAAATCTAACGGTTTTTTAAAAATATATTTCAAGTTTTTTTTATACGTACTCCGTGCTATAAATTGTGATACCTTAGTAATCGTCCCTAATGTTTAGTTTTCACTTGAAAGAAAAGTATTATTGTTTGCTTTAACATTTTAAATATGCAATGTTTATTGTAAAAAATCCTATTTTAATTAAGCGTTATCTTGAAAAAAGAAACGAAAGAAATGGAACGGAAAGTATTAATGTTTTGTGAGTTATGTTTGATTTGCCACATCTACAGCCGTTGCCATGGTGTCATAATTACAGAAAAAAAGTCAAGGAAAACTCGATTTAGGGATATAAGACGATAACAAAATAATGAGACGCAGTGATTGATAGGAAGTTGTACTTACAGTCTGATCTTTAGTAGATGGCCTTGTAAATCTTGATTATCCACTGGTTATGTTCTAGTTGGAATGTTCTGTTTGAAGAAATACTTTTATACAAGATTTTACCATTTGAGTAATGCTGAAAACTTGGATTACATTAGCTGATGAGTCATTTGCAAATTACAATTTGCCCAACAAAAAATAAAGAAGATTTAATCGTACTTACAGTTGGAGAATATCCATTTGGAATTGCGACTTCTCTCTTTTCGAATGTTAACTGTTCCGAAAACGATGTGATGTAAAAAAAAAATGGATTTTACAATATTCGAAAACAAGAATGATAACTGTATTTGGCGGGGAGATATTAGATTCTTGGTTCATTGAAGAAGTACTTACGTTGTGGACATTCCGCAGCAAAGGGCGTTGGAAATTTATTGTTTTTGCTTCTGTGTGTGTCTCAAATTTGCTTTGGCGTACTTAAGCAAAATAAAATTTCATGATTATTTATTAATTGTCCAATAGAGTTACAAAATTATTAAACTTAAAATTCACTTACAGTTTGAGATCTATCTTCGTTGAAATGAGCTACCAAGAAGCCTGCTTCGAATTGGAATTAATCATGCTAATCGGCATTTGGGACATAAATCAACTTGGGGGATAAACATCATCTTAGAGAGAAGACTTACACTGAAAATATTATCATCTGTTCTACGCGCAGTGGTAGCTCTGTTTTAAGTGCAATAAAGAAGGAAATTAATTAAAAAACAGTTTACTTACGGGTTTGAGGTCTACCAATTCCGATTTTTTCCGGTACCTTGTTACTCCATTGGCAGTTTAAACTACAAGGCAAAAGGATCGGAAGTACGAAATCGTGGGTCATTAGAAAGAAAATGCTAAGGAAAAACAGAAAAATATGTTGCTGTAGAAGAAGAGAATCATAACGACATGGAAAAAAACGAGGCTGATCGCACTTACTCACAGAAATAAAATTTGAAAGTAAATGTCACTCTTATTAAAATTAAACTGCGCTCAAGAACAATGGAGATTAGGTTCACGTAAATTTAAAGTGCCATTGTAACAAATTTTTACGAGTCTGAACAACTTTTAAATCCATTTTATCATTAGTGTTTGCCCTTCACTTTTTTATTAATTTATTTATTCCTTATAATTGAACGAAGTTTAAGTAGCAAATTATTAGCTTTCTTTCAAAAGAAATTTGTACGGATTATTAATGAAAATGAGTTGCTAAAACGAAAAAGATTTTAAAACTAAAGTTCTGTTCGTGATGATTTTAAATTTTTCTTCAAATCGGTATTTGTTTATTGGCTGAGTTGGAATTGTTTCTATTAGATTTCGTCTTACTTTTAAAGCAGCAAAATTTGTATTGCGACCGAAAAGTGTGCAGGGAGAATGGAAGGAATAGTAACGAAAAGATTTTGAAGGAATGAAAATTGCGTGTTGACCTCATGTACGTTAAAAGGGTACTGTGTTACCAGGGTGGGGTGAGTGGGGTAGGGGAGTCGAGGGGGTGAATGGTAAAGGAGGAGAGGAGAGGGCTCCCTTGAAATCTTACATGTCCTTATGATGCCATGGTGGCCGTTTCAAATTATGATGCAAATTAGCCATACATGGTTTACTAAAAGGCTGATAATGGAAAATAGATAAAAATGGGCTAGCAGCCAGTGTGCAGGGAGAATGGAAGAGATAGAGATCTAAATATTTTGAGGGAATGAAAATTGCGTAATGACCATGCACGTATGAAGGCAAAAGGGTAGTATTCTACGGGGAAGGGGGGGGGGGGGGGGAATGGTCAAGTAGGAGAGGTGAGAACCCCCTTAAATTTACATGTCCTTATGATGCCATGGTGGTTTTCAAATTATCATGCAAACTAACAAAATAGTATACTAAAAAGGCTAATATTCGAAAAGAGATGATAAATTGGCTAACTTCCAGGCATCAGTAACCTTCACCACATTTGTGAAGGTTATTTGTACGAGGAGCGATTGCTCGCCACACTTTGTTATCGCGTTGTTCTTGTGTATTTGTCCAAAAAATGGAAAAAAAAAAAAAAAAAGTCGACGCGATACTTCTTGCGCAGGTTGTCTAAAACATTGTCTTAATCAACTATTCATGTTCTTGGTGATATTCTAAGAACACAGTTTGTTTGTATGATAATTAGAAAGCTTTGCGTGCTCTATATCGTTGTTGAGTTAAGGTGGGAGGAGTAGCAGGGGATAGTTTGAGATGGGAGCAGGACCAGGAGTGGGGTGGGACAGTTAGAGAACGGAGCAGGGAGGACTGGAATAATGGTGGGTTGTTTAGGAGGTCTGTGTAGAGCGTGTAAATTGAACACAACTTGTTTTTAAAGTTGAATATTTAAGAATAAATGCGTTTCAAGTTGCCACAAATTGTTCTCGAGATTTTAGTCGACCCGGCTGCTGATGTGGTCTTCAGGTTTTATTTAGTTTAATTAAACAGAAGTAGGATTTTTCGAATTAATTATGAATATATTTACAGGGTTTAGTTTAATATCGGTATTAAAGAGAATTGTTAGGCTTGGTGCCACAATTCTATGACGCCATGCAAAAGGAATCTATATGTTGGCGTAGAAGAGACATTTTAGCGTGTTTTATTTTTGTCTATGATCGAAAAAAGGACAACACGATGTCGGGACAACGAGGTTAACTGTAAAAGAGGAGCAAAACAATGATAGTGCGATGTACTTACAATAAAAATGTTATTAACTGGTCCGAAAGGTTTCGATTCCCCATTGGTTGTTATCTGCGCATGCTTGTCTGTTTACAGCTGAAAAAAAAAAAAAAAAAAGAAATGTGCTTAAGAAATTTAAGTTTGAGTAGGTAACAATTAGTCCTTTTAAAACACTATTTTGCTATTGAAGAAGTTTAAAATGTAAGTTACTATTGCTGCCGCCACAAAGGACCTGATGAAAAATGGGTTTTATGGTGTTAAGAAAGAACAGATATAACAGCGTTAAAAAAGATTATGCTTACCTTGTAACGGTTTTTAAATGGGCGTTTAAATAGACTATTTCTTCCGAGCTGATTTGTTATAAACGAACCTGGGTCGCCAACCGGACTAAAATAAAAATATAAATCTAATTTAAAGAACAAGCCGAAAAGCAACAAATGGGGTAATTGAAAAAGGTACTTACTGTAACAGTTGAATGGCTCTAATCTTCCGTGTATATATATTGCCACTGCGCCTGCCTCAAAGTGGAATGAATTATGTTAGATAATGGTATTTAAGGCACCACCAATCTCGCGAAGAACGTGAAGTTTAGGAGAAAGCCATAACTTGCGGTCTGATGCCATCATTTCCTGGTCCTGCAAGTGCTGATTTTCACGAATCGGTCGTGATCTGCCTCACCTGTGCAATGATGGGGAACTATTTGGAAGTAAATTACAAATATGGTTTTTAGTAAATGTTATATGCGACCAAAGTGGATAATGAAAGGCTTACTTACTAGTGGAAGGGCTAGGACTTGTGACTTTTCTTCGACAGTCTTCTGTTTAATAGCACCTGCTTGATTTGAGATTAGGTAAAAAGAAGATTATAGCACTAAAGTCGTTGAAGTATATAAATTCGGAGAATAATGTTAGGATTTCATACAAAGTCATAAAAGATATTTCTTACGGTTGAAAAGGTTATTCACTGGTGTCCTCGATCATTATTCTTGGAAGGTTGCGATGTGCTAGGAACTGATGAGGCCATGTAATTGACATCTGTCAATACGAGTACGTCTAAAGAAATTGTAAGGTTTGAGAGGGGACAGGGGTCGAGATGGACATTGGTTTTTTTTTTTTTTTTTTTTTTAAGGTGAATGTCCTCATGAATAAATTGGAAGGGAATTGAGCCAAGAAACTGGCGTGGCGTCATAGTCAAATTTGACAAAGGGGAGGGGATCGAGATGGGTATATACTGAGGTAGAGATAGTAAGTGAGAAAGTATGTTATCAACGTATGGTGCAATAATAGCTAGCTAGAGAAATGGGTTGGTTGGTTGATGTGATGCCTTTTTGCACTAACAGGGTTTAGCTTCTATTCCGGATTTTACCGTTGGTGTAAGTGATTTTAAGAGACTGGCCAATAATAGAACGAATTCGTTGGCTAGGGTCGGCGGATGTATTGTCAAAAAGTAAAGTAAAAAAATAAAATGTAATAGCGCAGGCGGCTGAAATAGGCAAGTAGGATGAAGTGATGTGAAAGTCGTTTTTAATATTCTTTTAATCGGTTTATTAGTTTATCATTTATTTTTATATTTAATTCATTGTTTTAAAGACTTTATCGTGAGATGATGTTGTGCGGAAAAGAGTAAGAGCAGAGAAAGAATTTGCAAAGTGAAGTAGATTGTTGTGTGAAATTTAGAGAAATAGATAATCCGTTGTGCTATTTGCAAACACTAAATTGCGGTAGTTTTACCTACGATCTCTTGTCGTTGTGTCCAAGGTTTTTTTAACTGCTGCAGTAATCGTAAAAATATCATTATTTATTAGTCCAAAGCGGAAAATAGCTGTACGCAAATGGTATAACAAGAGGTAGGTACTCACGTAGTAGACGATACTAGCGTATGCGGCAAGTGGAGAACGAAGTTCATCGTCTTCTGCGGAAAAGACTTACCTAGAAAAATGATGGAATAACGGAACACATGCGAAATATCAAAGAATTCGAAGTACTTACTGTTTGATGCAAGCGGCCTTCAATAACGCCGAAGGATTTGAATTTACTGCACTGAGTGTTCATCTTTTGGTAAAAATAAAACAAGGAAGTTCAGTTGTGAATATTATACAGGGGATGAATTAATTTAAGGCTAGTGAAGATAAAGAAAAGTATTTACGGTTTCCATGGTAATTACTAGCGTTTCAGATGTCTATATACTGGTTTTCGTATGAATACGGCTAAAAGATTTTTTGGGAAAAAGAGAGGTCTGAAAATATTAATAATATTAGTATTATTTATTACTCAACGAGTTATTTAACTACGTAAAGCCTAATTAAGAATTTAATGAATATATAGTATACTTACAATCTGGAGATCTTCTAACTCCAAGCTTTGTCAATTGTGTTGCAAGGCTTCGTGCTGCAAATTCCCTGGAAAACTGTAAAGAGTTGAAAAAAAAAAGTTTTATTAGTAACTTTGCAATTTTGTGCCTGGTGTCACTAAGTTTGTGATGATTTAGGGTGAAACCCTCGCTAGAAATCGGTTGGTTGAGGTGATGTATATCTGTACTTACGTAGTTCACCGCCGAATCGGGATCTAAATATTGGGAAAGAATGAAAAATTTCATTGGTTGGGGTTGGGAGGTTGGGGAAAAAAGATATGAAATGTAATAGCATAGGCATTGTAGATGAAAAGATGTAACAAAGTAATTTTTGCTTTTTAAAATCAATTTAATAGTTTATAAATTATTTTTTAAATTTTTAAATTATTTTTTAAATTTTTAAATTATTAAAATATTATAATGAGTGGATGGTGTGCGGAAAACAGAAAGAGATTTTGCAATTCTTGGAAAATAGAGTTCAGTTATCGTTTGATTGCTGTGCTGTTGGGTGGTAATAAATACTAATTTGCGCTAGTTTTACCGGCGATCTCTGTCGCTCTCTTTAAGGTTCCCTGGGCGGTATTTTGAGAGTCTTTGTGAACAAGGAGTTTTAAGCGGATAGTACTGCATTGCTTCAAATGAGGGAGATGAGTATTCTTTCAAAGCGCAGAAACGCTTGATTAGTTGGAAAATAGCGCAAGATTTGCGGGATTGTTTAATTGCAACAATTGTAATGATATTATAAAAGAGATGCGGCCGAAATCCAAAACAGCTGTAACAGAAGGCTATTAAAAAAAAGGTACTCACTGCGAAGATGTTACTAGTGATTGTAAAACTTGGAGAACGGAATTCACGGTTTCTGTGGATTGAAGAACAGGACACAATTAACAAATTTTGCAGATAGAAGTGACACAATATTAGTACTTACAGCTCGATGCTGGTAGCCTTTAATCAAAGCCTCGGGGTTTCAATTTGTTGCGATGAGTCTGTATGTACTGGTAAAAAAAAAAAAATAAATCAGTGTGAATATTATGCATGGAATTAATCAAGGCTAGTTGAAACTCAAAAAATGTACTTACGATTTCCATGGGAATTACTTCTGATGTCTATGTACTGGTTTTTCGAGTGAATACGGTTAAAGCTGAAAATAACGGGTCTAAAAA
>JALIRR010003578.1:12500-17500 GCA_023091755.1 Montipora sp. Colony 1 RG-2022
ATACAGGGTATTTACGAAGGCTAATGAAGACCAAAAGAGTACTTACAGTTTGCGTGGTAGTTACGAGCGTTTTAGTTGTCCATGCAGTGGTCTTAAATTGAATACGGCTAAAAGAATAAACGGGTTTGAGAGTATTAACACGAAAATTTAAAGTACAATTCATTCTCCAACTCTGGTTTCTTAAGTACGTTCAAATGGTGTGATCAAGTCATTTTAAATTGTTTAATAGATGCAACAGTTCATCATTTTTTACAACGAATGAGACCGAAAGCGGAAAAGTTTGTAAAAATGGATAGAATAAGGGGACCCGTTTAGCATAGTTTCCAGAAGAATGTTAATGACGTACTCACAATTCGATGTTAGCAGTCTCCAATAAAAGCGTAGAATTTGTAGGATATGAAGGCTAATGTAGACTTAAAAAAAATACTTACGGTTTCCATAGCAATCACTGGTCGTTCAGATTCGTCCATATGCTGGTTTATAGATGAGTGAAAGCGGCTAAAAGTTGAGAATAAACACGATTGACAGTGTTAAATAGAAAAGTACTTTCTTAACAACACGAACACTTTTTTAAAAACTGTTTTAATTGAAATAGAACATGTTAAATTAATTACTGTCAAAAACAAATTCGAGTTATGGTATAAATGAAACCATTAGAATGTTTTTATCTTATGATAAAAGACAGAAGTTAAGATGCATTTGCTGAGGTCTGGGTCGAGTTCTGTGCGCAAAATTTAGATCGAATGGGGTGAAAATCCTAATTTCTTTTTAAATAATTGCTTGGCCCAAAATGATAAAAGAAAACGGTCCTAGAAAGGGTATCTTCAGGTAATTTTTCCCTACTTAAATTTATAGATCTTATTTCAAGGAATTGCGAGTGCCTTATGGACCTGAACTCTAAATTTAACGATTGGGAAGGGATTAAACAATGACCTCATGAATATTAAGCAATAGGTTTATAATGACAGGGGGTTCAGTGCCTGGACAAACTCGTAGAGAATTACATGACCTCATGACGTGTATTGACAAGGAAAACTTTGGTGTCAGGGATAAAAAGGATACAATTTGCATGATGACGCCATATGACTACAAGTACCAGAATCCTTCAGGTTTCGCTTGTGTCATGTTAATTAGAGCTATTGTTATTTTTACCCCACTGGGAATACAAAGTTTAAATATGAAAAGAAAAACAAACTGAATTGTGGTAGTTGTAGTCAAATGACGCGATCGTGAAAATTGCCTGTTGCGGGTACCTTATGGACCTTGGCCCAGTTGTTCGAAAGCGCATTAACTTAATCCAGGATTAGCGTAAACTTTTGTTTCGTGTTTTCAAATTTTTGGTGAAAGTTTCTCTTGCTTATTTTTGTTGTTCAAGATTGACTTCTTCAATGTAAAGTTTTGCCGAATATCAGCGTTGAACAACATTTGGGAGTAGAGAAATTATAACTCCTTGGTTAATTTTTAATGTGAGATTAGCAATAATCGGCATTTAAACAACCGGGTCCTGAACTCTAAATTTAACCATTGGGAAGGGATTTAACAATGACCTCATGAATATTAAGCGATAGGTTTATAGTGACAGGGGGTTCAGTGCCTGGACAAACTCATAGAGAATTACATCACCTCATGACGTGTATTGACAAGGAAAACTTTGGTGTCAGGGATAAAGGAGTAAATTGTAATGTTGTTATGATGATCATGAAAAAATAACGGAATTCTTTTAGACGGAGACAAGGAGGTGGGGAGGAAAAGAATATAAAAAAGACACGGGAAAAGTAGGGAGGGGAGGGGAAATTGGCATGTTCTCATGATAGGTAATAAGAGGGGTGGGGTGAGTGAGTAGGTTGCCTTATAAACGAACATTATGTTTACATAGTAGTCCATTTCCCTTATTTCCCTTTGTTCTTTCATTATTTGCTTAATCACAAATGGGGACATGACCAAGACAACGCAAAAAGATGGATTTTAACTAAATGTTAAAACACACCGCACCTTAAAGATAAGGTTTTCTGCATTTTAAGTAAGTGAAAGGAATGTGCCACAAAAGTTTAAATTAAAAGTCTCGGGGTCTTTTAAAAAGATTACACGTTCGGAGTTGTGCCAAACGTTACTAATGCTAGGGTTTGGTTTCTTCGACCTAAGAGCGGGTATAGCACCAAATTTTGTGTGTTTGCAAATGTGGCTGTAGGTAATAGGAAAATATGTGAATGAATTTCACCAATTGTATTGATGGAAATATGAAAAGTTTGTATACTTTTATAATTACTACAAAGATGGTAATTTCGTCAACCTTAAGAGTCACAAGTTGCAACGCGTTCGATTTTTAAGACACGAGACGAAAGGGCGTTATATTAAGAAAATTATACGACGGGTGCAAGATCCAAATCGGTCGGTCGCTCGCTCCCTCGCTCACTTGATTTGTCGGGAGAAAAGTTGTTTCTCAGTTTGCGAAGCTTAACCTCAATAAACATGTTTGCTGGTTGCGACTCTTATCGATGAAATTCACTTTTGTTCTCGTCTAAAACCTGTTGGAAATTTGGAAAGCAGAATTTTGGGAATTTTCTAACAAGTACGTTGTAGCCTAAATTTTGAGGGCTATTTGTTGAAGACATTTTAGAGAATGGAGTTCAGTGAAAAAATATAATATAATACGAAGTGGAATAAATTAGAAAAACTCGACCCTTTCACGGCAGAATTCACTTAACGAGAGCTAATTCTCAAGAGAAGTGCACCACAAAACAGAGAAACGCCCACTTAAGTGTGATAACTTTGTGCGCAGTGAACTTGTTTGTGCACGCACATACTTCACCTTTACTGTGGTCCGTCTTTTAATTTGTCTTCTCGAAGTCGCCTTATGTCTGGAACACAGCGTCATATTCATCAAGATCACGTCTTCTTCCAGCAAAGATAGTTTGATAAACTTTCACGGCAAAGGCAAAACGCTGTTTGCCCGGAGGCGAAGCGATGAGTCTCAAAATTGAGCTTCAATTTATTTAGTTCACAAAGGTTGCTGATTGGCTGGTAGCCGTAAATTCCAATGCCTAACCGAAGTGACAATAAAGTGTGCGACGTGTAACTTCGTGTTTGCGACATCTACACGAAGAAAACGTCACCGATGTGCTTTCGCCGTGAAAATCAGTGCTATTGTTGCTAATTTGGCGTCCCTTCCAAATTTACTCTTCTGAATGCAAATTGCAACAGGGAGACAATTATATTTTTCATGCAAGATTAATGCATGATTATGATGGTAACGAATCTTTATATGCCGATATTTTTTTTGTAATCAAATCTGTAACGTAAACGCCGCAACGAAACGCTTTGAAAACACGTGCTGCACGCTTCAAGTGTGTGTTGAGCATTTTGGTACAAGTCCGTGCAGAAGGCAAGCGGGAAATTATCAAATGCACGGATTTCGTGAAAAACGCTGACATCTCAAGGTGAAGTGTTTGTTTTGTTTTTAAATACAAAACAAGACCTTACAACTGACATTCTCCTTGGTTATGAAACCTATTGAAAACATGAAGTAATAAGAAAATATGGCGAAAGCGTTTTTTTCGTTGTCTTTAATTTAAGCAAGGAAAAGTCGGGTTAACCCACGTTGCGTCTGCTCTCGGTTTTTGGTGCGTGGCCAATGGGAATGTACTGATCCAGTCACTTGGATAAATGTTGACTGCGAAGTGGGTGGATTTGAGACACGACAATAGCACGTGACAAGTTTATTTTTATTGGACAACTCTGCGAAAGTCACGGACAATGTAAAAGCATAAAAACAAACAAACCAACAAACGATAGAACTGACTCGGACGTTTCGGTGTCATCATGAGGTCATTTTAAATTTCATGTGCGATAAAAGTTAGTTCTCAAAAAATTATATAATGCGCCCAAGATGCATAATGCATGATGCTTGAAAATGGGGTCACGGTGACACCGAAACGTCGTTAAATTCCATCGCTTATATTTTCTTGTCTTTGTTTTACTAAACCGTTGCTTATAATCAAAGAAACAAACAAAATGTGTTTTACACGTTATGTCATGGACGCCGCGTTGGATATCACAAACAATAAATCTCTTATTAACTTCTTTTGTTTGTCAAGCAAGTTTTGTACATATGGCTGATCATGTGACTTCCTCTGAAGGGGTAGTTACAAGCAAAAGATATAATATATTATACTTATTAACAATTTGAGGCCAGTTATCAGTGACTTCCTGCTTTTGAAGCGAAACTCGGCCACTGAATTATTTTTTCCATTCCATCTATTTTTTGAACCGTTTGCACGTTTTAAATAGCATTTCCAAGCCATGGTACGCGGAAAACGGCATTTATAGGCGGGTTTAATTTCAGGTTACGTTATAACCGCCATGTTCGATGAGCATCATGGTCACTTCATCGTCGTCTTTATTGTCACTTTCCGGTCGTCATGGTAATCACAAAGGAAGCAGGGATGGCCCCGTGATAGCGGACTGGGGGGGGGGGGACTGAGGCAGGGGGGGGGGGGAGGGTGGACACTCAACACATCCAGGTTGATTTTGTCTGCGGTCCGAGAGATTTTTCTGCAGTACTCTGGTCTTCCCCCCCTTCATCGAAAAAACAACATTTGATTTGATTTCTAGTCTCCCCAATCCAGTGAAGCGCTTGTCCTCGGCTCAATAACCTTGAAATTTCAATAAAAGTGATGTTCGCGATAACGATGGTGATGGCGATTATCATAAGAACAAACTAAAAGGCAAAATTCAACCATTTCACTCTTTTATTTCTTTCGGCCAGTTGAGATACTACTTCAGAGAGATGACACTATTTTTGTCAAATTCCTCGAATAGAAGTACAAAATGCTTCCCTTCAATTTGTAAGTTAGCGATCTCAGTCAAATAAGCAAAAATGAAGGATTTTAAAAAGGTGAATGGAAACGACACACTTGGGGCTCGTTTGTCGAAAGTCCCGATCCTTTTCGGGTACCTTATATCTCTTTCTAGCTCGCTTCAAACCCAGGCGGTTTGGCGGA
>JALIRR010003578.1:22500-40000 GCA_023091755.1 Montipora sp. Colony 1 RG-2022
CAGGTACATTTTGTGCTGGTGAGATCCACAGGATGACAGAAGGAATCGATTGCTTTCTGTTGTTGAATGGTTGAAGCCTGTGGCACGGCAGTCGCGAAATGTCGGCGCAAAACTTCGAGATCCTATATTATGGCTCCAGTTCAGCCCAAAATTTCCGAGAATTTTGGCTTAATGGTTATGCCCCGATCAACATCCCCCCTCCCCCGGGCCAAAATGGTCTTCAAATGCCCTACCCTATCGTCGGATTTGTCTGTCATACCCTACTAAAGAACAATCGTTGACGGCTCCTGTCGTCCTTTTTTGTAAGCCAATCCGTCAAAAATGCTCTCTCTCTTCCTTACTGAGTGAGCGTGAGGGCCGGACGGGAAAACATTGGCCCGAGGTCATGGCATAAGGACCGAGAGCAATCGTACGCCAAGTATTTTCCTCCGTGTCCGGCACGACCTAAACTCAGTCAATAAGCATTTTATCGTATGGGCTCTTTTCTCCATTCATGAGCACTCAGCATATGAAATTTGGGCAAAATAAGTAACACTAATTTGCACAAAAAAATTATCTAATATGTTGTTTGCATTTGCTCTCCTGCCTGTAAATAACTTGGATGTTTAGAAGCGACGAAATCCTCTAAAATCGCATCGCACGGAGCAGTACGTGTTCCTAGCAGGGCCGTACGGCTTTTTATTACACATAATAAGAGAATTTTATTCCATAAAGCTCATTTGTACAAATCTATACGCTTTATTTGCACATGTGGAAAAGGCTTATACAGCCAATCAGAATGGCGTACAGCTATTTCACATGTGGAAGTATAACCAATCAACGATAGCGTAAAGGCGTTTCCATGCCAATTACTCGTGCATCTCGTACTTTGTTATTGAATTAAATTAAAATTGCATTTGGTTCTATTGTTGGTGAGTTTTTGTTTCTAATTTGCGTTCAGAAAACTATTTTAATGAAAATTCTCGTCTTATGTGTACTAAACAGTTCACCACATAGAAAGTGCTTTGCTATTTCACATGTGGAAGTATAACCAATCAACGATAGCGTAAAGGCGTTTCCATGCCAATCACTCGTGCATCTCGTGCAAATCGTACTTTGTTATTGAATTAAATTAAATTTGCATTTGGTTCTATTGTTAGTGAGTTTTTGTTTTCTAATTTGCGTTCAGAAAACTATTTTAATGAAAATTCTCGTCTTATGTGTAATAAACAGTTCACGACATAGAAAGTGCTTTGCTATTTCACATGTGGAAGTATAACCAATCAACGATAGCGTAAAGGCGTTTCCATGCCAATCACTCGTGCATCTCGTGCAAATCGTACTTTGTTATTGAATTAAATTAAATTTGCATTTGGTTCTATTGTTAGTGAGTTTTTGTTTTCTAATTTGCGTTCAGAAAACTATTTTAATGAAAATTCTCGTCTTATGTGTAATAAACAGTTCACGACATAGAAAGTGCTTTGTACGGGGTTTTATTCACTCGTTGTGTGTGTCAAAAACCCTCACTCGCTCGTTCGGGTTTTTGACACAAACAACTCGTGAATAAAACCCCGTACGCCGCACTTTCTATGACGTAAACTATATTTCCGGCCCTGCTCGCGCTAATGTCTACGGCCCTCATACAGGGATTTTCAACTTGAATAGCGCCAGTGAAGAGGAGTGTTAGCGAGAATTTGTTGCTTGTTACAAGCAGGGCACAACTGATTTAAATGATCTTATCCAAATCCTCTGAGATCAGTTGAAGTCTCTGCATGCCATACATTCTTAGAATGTAGCTGTTTGTTTGCTTTTTTTTATTGTTTTGCCATTTCAAAATATATTTACGAGACAATATCAATGTATCAACAGCTATGTATAAGCTAGTAAGCTATGCAATGTATAAGGCAAAGAAGCCCACCTTAAAAACTGTACTATAACTAATAGCCGAAATGTAATAAGAAAACGTGGTGTTTTAATTTATTTTTTAATTCACTTCCAGTGTACGAGCACCGGTTCGAGATTCCCTTTCCTGATTTCGATTGCCCAATTATGATTGATAAGCTTCAAGTCAGGTGATATCAGCTGATAAAACTTAACATCAAACCAGAAAATCGTATGACTAAATTAAAGAAGTCATGGTAATATGCAGAAGTTCACCTTGAAATTTGGATGCAACGTAGCTCGTGCATTTCCCGTGCGTGCAGCTTTGATTTTATTTTGACTATATTAGGGCATAAAATTGGCGTCCTAAAATCCCCAGCTTTATTCAAAGAAAAAGAGTTGCAAGTTACACTCTTCATGATCAAGGATCACAGTGTCGCAGATAGCCGCACTCGTTCGCCGTATCCGAATCCATCAGAAGCGTAGTGTCCACCTTTTTGAAACAGTTTTTCGAGCAAAGATGAAATCCCTTCTTTTGCTGTTGCTGCTAACTTTCGCCAAGGCTTCTCCTAGCTTCGAAGGAAAGCTAGTAAGTTCAAATAAGCAATTAAACACCTTTCTGGTTTTGAAATCTGGTCCCTCGCTTTTTGCAGGCAGACTTTGCTAACTCTGATGCTGAACATCTCAGCGACTGAAGTAACCGGGACTGTACATCGCGTCCTTCCAAGCATATATCCCCTAAAACCACAGGATGCAGAGGAGTCCTATTTGACGGTATATCCAGTTAAATTCATCGTACAATACTATTGCAGTGCGAATCGATCTGTTGTTGATTCAAATCATTGTAGGTGATCAAACTGTAAACATGCGATCGTTCAAATAGGGCTCCTCTCCTCCCTGTGCAATTTCAGGCCAGGGACTTATGGCAACATAATTTTGAATCTTGTTCTTTTCACCATTGTCGTGTTATTTCTTAATTTCAGTCTCTTAACAGCACAAACTCGACAATGTTAATGGAAGAAAGCATTCCCCGATCTTGTTTGTACTACCTTAACCAGGGCATCCTTAAAAACGGCTTCTACCAGCTTTACGACTACAACAATCAGATTTATGTGGCGTTTTGTGATCTCTCAAACGAACCGGGCTCAGCTTGGACTCTAGTCATGTCGTGGATTACAAAATACAAGGAGTTGCCGTATTTTAAAAACCGAGCATTTTATGACGATGCTCCCATCAACGAGGACAATCCAAACTGGAACATCTATCGCCAGACTTATTCTCAAATGAACAGCATCCGGCAACACTCTACCCACTGGCGCGCTACCTGCCACATCGAATACTACGGACTAGATTACCAAGATTACCTCAGGGGAAAATTCAGCGACTTCGACATCCTAAATTATGAAGGTCATTCGACTTGCCAACCTGTAGAGTATGTAAACATTCTTGGAAATGCTTCTGGAAGGGGCACTACAGTTGGATTTTGGCAGTCTTCTGGCAAATACTGTCTTCACATCGACAGTTCTAATACCGGCTGTGGATATCTTCCCTTAGCGAAACCATTAGTTGACTACTTCGGTTACTATGGTGATGGACTGAGCTCCACATTTCGTTGTTCTTACGAATATAGTCCAACCCAGTGGTGGTTTGGCGGATATTTAGAATATTTAGAAGAACACTGATCTTCAGTTGCGGAATTACTGTTTTCTTGGCAATACCGCTTGCATGATTAAGTAAAAGTTCAATAGAGACTGTTAGTGCATCACAAGATGGACTACGAGTACTTCCTCTTTCGCTTAGGCAGCCGTGGATCAGCTCCGGGAAATTATTTTTTGTAACTTTGCCAAGAGTTTATCGTTGCCTGCTTATCAATTTGCAGCAATAAAAATTGGGAGTCATTGAGTTCGTCTTTTAGTTACAAGCGTTTAGGGACAAAATCAGGGTGTTTTTGGATAGCTTTTTTGTTGCCATGGTCACCTATTACGTCACATTAATGACTGCATCTCGTTAAGCAATTATTTGTTATTCATAGGGTACCATAACATTGCCGTTTTATGAAACAGTTGTGTAGATTCAGTCCTTCTAAATAAACAGTTTGTTGGAAAAGTTAAAACTGGTTTGAGCCTCCTTAAAACTTCGAAATCTTACAATGAATTTATAAAGGTCATTGGCGCTTTTGCCACCCTAACATTTGTCAGGATGTGCTAACATTCCGCTGATCACTAAACCGTAAAGGCTTCAACTTGGTGAGGTCGTTTCGTGTAACAAGTTTCCCCAATTTTTGACGTTGATTTGCGTATAGCAAGACGCATTCTAGAAACAAATTCTTACGTATGTGAGACAAAATTCAAACTGAATGTCGTCAGCAAAGATTCCCCAAGAAGAGGCAAGATAACATTTCACGTCTCCCTCACTGCAGAGGTGGAACCAGTCAACTAAGAGTTATAACCCCTATAAGGAAAAGGTCCTGCGTATGCAAATCGAAGGAAGGAGGGCATGGAACGCTGCCAAAGTAATTTAAGATGCCGGTGTTTTGAACAGCGATCGATGAAAATACTGACTGCTCGCAGTATTTGAACTAGGACGAAACTGTTTTGTCTCACAGTTACCTAGTACAGGGTTCGCGCTCGATTTTGTCTCTAAAACTCAAGGAGTTTTCAACAACCACAAATTGAGTTTTCAAGGAGTCTTTATAAGAAGATTTCTATGGCTTTGATTGCCATACATAGTGTTTCAGTGTTTTCTTTGCTGAAAAAGCTATCTTGATATTCCTTACCACATCCTGCAAGTTAAGTGCACACACGGGCATTTTAATTTTTGGTTCTAATGTTTCCCTAATAACCAATTTTGGGCTCAATTTGTGAAATGTCTCTTTAACTTGGCATGATGCAATCTCAACAATTTTCACCCAAGCAAAAAATTTAAGGAGTTTTCAAGCAGTTGTCCACAAAATCCTTTTTTTCAAGGGCTTTTCAAGAGCCCTTGCAGTCCAAAATTAAATTCCAAGACTTTTCAAGGACTTCAAGGAGTAGCACGAACCCTGTTAGTAATGTTCGAATTATGTCGGCACCAAAAGCCATGTAGTTTTCGATACAAAGCTGAAAATCAAAGATTATTTCTCTTCGTTTTATAATTAATTAGTTATGTTAAAACGTTTCAAAAGCCTTCGCAAAATAGTAAGCCATAATGGTAAGCTTCTCCTTCTCTATCTATATTTGTCGAATTTTTTCACAACTGAGGTGAAAGACGAAGACTAATCAAGGGAGTTTGTCTAAAATTGATATTTTACCTTTTCTTCTAAATTATTCTAATAAAGGTAACGACTGTTTTGGTAACGAATTACTAGTTCTTTGAAAGTTTCTTGATGTCATAACCCTTACGCTTCACTTTACGGCTTTATCCTTCTCAAGACTGGAAGCCTGAAGACAAATGCGATCGAGAAACTCGACCTTAACTGGTTTATCGGGAGAAGATATGAACTGATGAACTTCCAGAGGCTCCCCTTTGTACACAAGGTGAAAACACTGTAGTAGAGAGAGAACCAGCCAGCGTCAGCACATTTTTATACGATTTGCTGACTACGTTTAAGACCTGGTTCACACATGTAACGCCAATGCAAGCGACGTTCACACGTAGAACGCAAACCAATAGACTGCCAGCATTTTCCACTCTATGTCAGTCAACCCGCGACTCGCTTGGTTTTCTGGTCTCGCTCGCGCTCCGCGCTCGTACGATCGCGCTTCGCGCTCTCTGTCGCGCTACGCGCTCAAAAGCTCCACTTGTGAGCAAGTCTATCGTGGTTGCTAAAGCTCCCTACTATCAGAATTCAGGTTGGAGTGCCAATACTTGACTAATGGCTTAACTCATTGTAGTGTGCCATAAGACAGCACTCCATTTTGCCTTACTTGAAAGTGCTACTGTGATAAAATAGTCCTGTCTCTTAAAATGTCTGCAATTTAAAACTGTGTTTACTAAAATAAGATTGACATACAGAAGGGGATTATTTTTCTATGTAAATATGTCATTTGATTGTGTCATTCAATAGGGGGCTAGATTCTAGAGTAAATTTAGTTGACATGCATGCTACTTGGTTATTTTAAGAAGAGCGCAAGTTTGTATTTGGCTTTTAAGTGTAATACATATGAATATAAGTATAATTAGGAATTTTATATTCTGTCATTCAGTGGCTTTTAAGTGTGGGCACACAAAAGTTTTAGGTTTTAGCTGGAATATGAAGAATAATCTCCTTTTGCAAACTTTAATTTTAATTTCTGATATTGAAAATGTTTAAATTATTTTCTATTTATTTAATAACATGGGCTTAAAATTTGCCAGTTTCCTATTTCCAAGAATTGAACACTTTCTAAAATGCAGCCAGAATTATAATATCCATTTTAGTATTATTATTATTACATCAAAATTGTATACCAGTAATTAGAGGCACTTTATTCCCTACACAATAAATTCTACTTAATCTTCGGTGTTCTTTTGTTCTTACTTGAGGAAAGATGTTGGACAATCAGTATTATTATTACTATATTAATTAATCGCATGGGCCCGAGGACAATTAAGGATTAATTTCCAAAGTTTTCAAAACACCAAAACACTGTACATACCGGTATTTTACTTAAATGCTAATTAATACCTCATCTCAAAAATAATTTGTTGACCACTATTTGGTAATTGCTAGAAAGTAATCAGAAGCTCAGCTAAACACCTCTTCGCAAAGAAAAATTATCTAGGCCAGATTCATTATATAGCTGCATTAAATTTTCCAATAATATATTATTGTGAACTTAAGGTAGCTCTGAATCCACATCTCAGAATTTTTTTTCAATATTGCATAATTAGCTAACTAATTAATAATCTCAAGCAAATAGAAAATGGGGGTCACTATATTCGTTTTTGCAAGATACATGTATTAAAGCATTTAAAGACAAAATATTGGGGTCTTTCAAGAGTTCTCCGGTTCCTATGGTAATGCATGGTATAACCACTTCAAGTACACTTTGTTAAACAATAACAGTTCCTTCACATGGTACAATAACATGGCTGCTTGATGATACAGTGTTGTGGTGTCTATCCTTCAAAATGGTGCTGTTTCATGAAAGTGCTGAAACTGATTTGAACCCACTAACCTTTAGCTCTTCAACATTCATCTTGTAGCTTTTGCAACAAAAGCAGAAGTTGTTGACAACATTCTTGATGCAAGGCCTCATAGCTTCATTCACACATTTTCCTCTTGGCAGCCTATAACCAACCATCATTAATGAAAATATCACATGACAATGAAACCAAAATAAATAAATAGAAATAAATTATCATCATGCTGCATGACTCTAATTGGGACAATGGATTGCAAAGAAACAACTTATGCCATTTTGCAAAGCAAAGGTTATTCTGTATTTCAATATACAAAACACTGAAAATCAACTTGTTACTCTTATGAAACAACATTGTAATAAATTGCACATGCACTTTAAGACTCAACTACACAACATGCTCACATACAATTTACATTAGCAAAAAATGCTTATCAGCAGAGCTATTCCTCACTTTGGTCTGATCTCTCAGGAACTGATTGGGTTCAAAGTTCTAATTGAAAGCTATAAAAAAAGGGTGGGCTGTTCTTCAAAGCAATTATCAGTGTTCTCTTTCAATGCTATGACATATTTTGGAGTGTTGTTAATAAAACTCTGCTCTTGGAAAATTTGTAAGTGTTAGAAGATAGCAGTTGGAAAGCCTGAATGCCCCCATGACGCAGACCTTTCTTCAAGTCTTTCAGGGGCTTGTTTGTTGAAGGTAAATCTTGTAAGGTGTCAACTGTGTAATTGACACCTGGAACTACAGCCACAAGGAAAGCATGTCAGCCACAACAAATACTTGATGTTTGCAGTCTGTTAGCAGACCTATTGCCAAGGAGTCGCCGTCCTCTTTCATGGAATACAGAGTCTGACATAATAGCCCGAAATCATCAAACACTATGTTGCATACCTTCTTCAAACTCTTTGCCAAGTTTTCCTCTACCTTCGGTGACAAGAATAAAACACAAATGTTTATAAAGGTTACAAACCTGTGGTTGAACAAGCGTGTCTGCTTGTGTGTTTGTGTAGTTGTGTGCTTAAATTCTTGCCATTATTTAAGTAAATTATTTTCTCTTTCGCTTCTCACCATTAGACCTTTAAACCCCTGGCTCAAATCTCCATGGAGATTTGACATTTTTGCCAATTTTTATGTCAAATGCTTTACCCAGGGGGGAAACACTGATGTCAAATACCCCTTCCCTGGTTCTAAATTTTCTAATGGGGGGGGGGGGGGGAGCACTTTAGGAATTGCTGGGTGGAGATGTGCCGCTGGGACCCTGGAACCTATAACCTATACCAGAGCTAGTTCAGCTGAATTTTGCTACCCTATACTAGAGTAAACTCCCACCGATTTCCATCTAAATTCCGATTCTTGACAGTTAATAATATCCAGAGGTGTTTCGAGATACAAAATTTTAGTTTCTAAAGAAACTGTGGTGCTGCATCGGTGGGAGATTGAAACAGAAATTTATTTTATCGAACGAGTTGATAAACGTCGATAACCACCGTGAAAGATTTGGAAAGCTGAGCGAAATTCGCTCTGACAAAGGGCTAACGCTCGAAACGTCAGCTTTCCAAATCTTTCACGGTAGTTATTTGACCTTTATCAACTCGTTTGATAAAATAAATTTGTGTTTCATGATAGCCATTTATTGACACTGTTGAGGCTGATCGAGTTACGTAAACTTAAACTTTGCCGATTTGATTTTTTTATATTCTTGAGTGGGAATTTCTGGTTTCCTTAGTCTTGATAAATCTTCAACCGACTAGTCATTTTCGTGAAAAATGATACCCTATTCTAGACCGAAAGGCTATGATAATCTTATATACTCTATCCTAGAGTAAACTGCTTGAAAACCACACCCTTCAAAGCGGCACATACCTATATAGTCCATATATGGCAGTACCCTCCCCCCCCCCTCCTTCCTGGGGATGAGATCTTTTGCAATGCACAGAGGGCACCTCCAGTCATAGTCATTAGTTGGGATCTCGAAGCCAACGCAGTACTGGTGGTGCCATGAGTTGCAGTTGTCACACTCAGTCCAGGAAAACATATCCAAGAATAACACTGAGATCAATATCCAAGAATAACACTGAGATCAAAACACTCGCCTCCTTTGACAAATTCTTGAAATCCCCTCCCTGCCACAGCCTTTCATGATCCCAGGCCCTGTAAAGCGGCATTTCCCAAGCGCCTTTTCACGAGGCTTTTAAGTCCAACACGATAATGAACTGAATGAATATTCAGAAATTAACGGGCAAATTTTATACGATCACTTGTGCGTGAAGGACACCACGCGAAGCAAGGAGCTCTGGGTATAATTTCAAGATGGCGGGACTAGGCTCCAGGCTCCTGTAGATTTTGTCAAATTACCCCAACCTCGGGAACTTGTGTTATGTCAAATCTAAACATTCCTCACCGAAAGGAAAGGATATACTGTCAAATCTCCCGGGGTCGGCCCCCCCCCCCCACCCCCCCACCTGGGGCTTAACATTGACTGTTGCATTATAATTTGATCACGTACATGCATACATACGTATTGACCACTCCTCATAGTCAATCATAGGGGCTTTTTTCAGGGCCAATGAAACAATAGAACAGAACAGAACTCATCCGATTTGAAGGAATCCGAAATCCTGCAAACGTGAGTCTTTGGAACCAAGTATCCAACCGCTTTCGATGGAATCCTGGAGCCATTTTGGCGAAACCCGCGTGTTTGGAATCCGGAATCCACGACTCGGGATACGGGATCCCGGATCTACTATTTGGAATGCGGTATCCATGGACTGGGATCTGGAATCCGGTCGCCACCTGAATTCCTTTACATAGGGCGATTGAACCGTGAGACTTGAATGCCGTCGGTACTTACTAACTGACGACGAATGAGCTTTAGTGATCTACAATGAGCTACAATGAACTACAACGAACCGAAATTATTTGCAAGTGGCTTCTTTGGTTGCTAGTACAAAACAAATTTACTTGTAAAAGTGAACTAAAGTAATCAGTAGTCTTTAAACTCTCAGGTCTGATGCCGTCAGGGCATGAACAAATGAAAGACCACTTAGACATTATCGTTGATTGCTGGAGGACGTTCACGAAAGACGATTAATATGTACAGTATTACAGGCCATTTCCGAGTTCATGTCTGCCTCCTCTTCAAAGCGAGTCTAAGTGCGAAGTTTTTGTGATGGTAATTAGTTCTACTTTACATATGAATGAAAACTAATTTTCAAAACAAAAACTTCGCACTTAGACTCGCTTTGAAGATGAGGCAAGCTTGAACTCGGAAATGGCCTATTAAATTAGCCTGCGACCAGGCTCTCCGAGGGACTGGGGTTGTGTAGAGAGAGAGCAGTACAGTATGTTTGATCGGGTCACAGGCAGACAACCCCAAGCATATGCGAAAGCGCGTGACATCACGTTATTTGGAACAACTGCCATTTATGCATTCGGTCTATAAAATGAAAAAATATCCACTAAAAAAACTTACCTTATTGCCATTGTGGGTCGCTTCATTCCTGTGTGTTTTATTTCCAGATTCGACGCGGTTTGCGCCATTTTTCAATTCCGCGGTTGTCAACGGTATTATAAAAAATACCAAGGCTGCTGCACTCCATTCTGCAGAGCCCACCAAATTGAGTCAAATATTCCCAGATAAAATGTTCCCACGGTTACAATTCCACATCAGCGTCAATTGACAAAGATCAAACTTTCATTTCAAGACACCAACAACGCAACAGCTAACCTGCATAGTTTGTTCACTCGATCCAAAGCAAAAAACCTTCCGGAAGACGGTTGGGAGAGCAATGTTGGACGGTTGAACTTTGAAACCCGCGGCTTTGTAACCCTGCCCGCTTAACAAACTCAGCCCTTCGTGTTGACAAACTTCAAAACCACAATTTTAAAAATGTGTCGTTGTATGTTATAATGCAAGATTCAAAAGTTTGTCGTTATCTTCAAAAAGGATTTTTAACAGATTTACTCAGTCGTAAACTGATTCATAGTACTTATCTCTGTTTCAATCCGTCATCTTTTCTTTTCCGCTCCAGGGGCCGATTGCATGGAACGTTTATACCCGGGACTATGAGCTAACGTCAGATGTTTAGTCAAGCGTAGACTTTACTTCGGTTGCACATATTTGAGTGTTAGCAAAAGTCTGACGTTACTCAGGACTAAGATTTAGACCAGGTATAAGGGCTAAAACCATTCTCGTAATCAGAGCTCGGATCGACCAAACGCTCTGGGAAACTCTATGTAGGAGAACATGCACCGTACGTAGGGTTCTTATAGCCAAAACCTTACGGTGCCTGTTCGCTCCTCGTTGCTAACATGAATGCACCAATTAGAGACGCTTTTGATTGTTCTTCACGAAAATCAATGGGAAGACACGTTGTTTCAAGGCTCCCCAGAGCTCTTCTCGGTCGAGATTGACCTTACGACCTGTTTTTGTTCAATCACAAACAAAAAAGCGCATATTTTTCCCTTTTAAAGCCATAAGCAAGCGAATACTTTTAAAGTTAGTAGCCGACGTTTCGGAGTCATCGTGAAACCATTCTCAAGGCAAAGTGAATAAATTATGCGAAGATTTGGTGTCTATACTTTTAAAAGTCTCTACAAATTAGCATAATAACAAAGGCTCACAAGTTCTTTAAGTGAATACCTTTGCGCGAATCGAGTCAGTTTACACGTGTAAGGATGGTTTCAGTTTTCGTATAAAAAGCATCTCCCTAATTAGGCAATCAAATTTGTTCGAGCATTTAGCAAGTACGTGAAATTGTTCTCAAAGACATGTAGGTACTTTCGAGTTATGTTCATTCAAATAATGTTCTAATAATGTTTTAGTGGTTTAATGTTTTTTTGAGCTGAGGTCTGTGAGACGTTTCTTCACCACACTAGCAGAGGCCTGCTCCCGGTTGTTCGAAAGCCGATTAACTTAATCCAGGATTAGCGTAAACATTTGTTTCATGTTTTCAACTTTTTGATGTAAATTTCTTTTGCTTATTTTTGTTTTTCAAGATTGACTTTTTGTAATGTAAAGTTTTGCCGAATATCAGCGTTGAACAGCATTTGGGAGTAGAGAAATAAACTAATTGGTTAATTTTTAATCTGGGATTAGTGTTAATCGGCTTTTGAACAAGCGGGCACTGCAGATCTTTAAATGGTATCATAACTCGGATGGTATAGGTTTAGTCATTTCAACTGATGGAGTGTGCTACTGGTCTGATACCTTGGAATCTAAGAATTGCTTGACAGCCAAATCGAATAAGTACCGCGGGTAAATCAGCTTTAAAAATACGGACTCAAGTCGATCGCATTCTTGTGAGAAGCATGGCCAGTCGGAAAATATGCGGTAAGCTAGATCTAACATGGTGGTAATTAGACAGCGATTGTACCGATTATCCACGTAGCTCTGATGTAAGGGAGCTTAAGCAACGACAACGGCGACGGCAACGAGAACGTCATCTCAAAATATAAATTGCGTTATTTTAATCGCCTCGTGAATATTTCAACCTTTTTAATATGACAAGGGTGTGGTAGTTCCTCAAAAACGACACCTGTCGGAACGGCGCTTAATTTAGGGGAGAAAATGAAAATTTAAGTGCTGACGTTCTTCATAAAATCTCAAATTTGGCGATTTGACGTTGTTATTTTGCTGACGACGGCAAAGAAATGGACAAAAGTGAAAAACGCACGTGCAGGGCGTGCAAAGCTATTGTTTTTGCCTACTAAATATGCAAATTTGTGATTCTCGCTGCCGTCGCCGTTGTCGTTGCTTAAGCTCCCTTATATTACTTTAGTGGAGTCACGACTCTCAAAGGATTCGTTCACCTGGTATAAACCGATCGCTTTTTGTGGGCTATTTATTCTTATACTTAAAGTTGATTTAATACACTTTCTTTTAATAACTTGAACCTTCTTAATAGGAACGTTCAGGCCAGAAGCTCTTCACTTTGAACGCTTCAATGTCATCTCCTTCCGGTTCAGGCTGATCGACGACGGCTACGGCAACGACAACGTGCTGCACGTGCTGCACGCATTTTTGTACATTTCTGTCCCGTGCACTCGTCAAAACAACAACGTAAAATCACCAATTTTTAGGTTTTGACGGCAACGTGGACAAACAACAGTGAATCTTTCCTTCAAATCCGTACATACCGATCTGGTTATAGCATACTTCGCCCATATTGTCCAACATAACCGAGATGGAAACATCATGAAACACTTAGAGAGCTCAAACTAATAGTTTGAAGTGACGTTTTCGTCGCCGTAGCCGTTGTGGTTTCTTTAAGCAACATACAAAGAACATTCGTCAGCCTGAAAGTCAGTTAAGAACGTCTTTAATTTTCTGATTTGTTTTTGTGTTTTTTTTTAGTCTAAATGGTCAATTACACTCTTCTTTTTTTCATAAAACGACTTATTTTGGACATGAGGCTGAACGTTCTTATCTATTTTCGCGATGTGAGGTTCCACTTCAACAAAAAAATAACTTTAAATCATAGGAAATAACCTATACGGACCGACATAAATAAGTTTTAGAATCGCCTATTTTGTTTCCAAATTTCGCGGGCGCGGCTATCTTGAATAATTTTGACGTGTTATGGTTGCCCTATTGTTTTTAGACAAAAGCTCTTTGTGTCAGAACGATAAGGCAACTGTAACACGTCAAAATTATTCAAGATGGCGGCGCCCACGAAATTTGGGTAAAGACTTGTTTCCATATCTCAAAGTGCCCTTGGACGTGAGGAGCCTGGAACAACAAAACTGAAACAACGGTACAGTAGCTGAAACAACCCAAACTTTTACAAAAATGCTAACCTTAAGCCTAAACAATATGCTTAAGATAATACTTAGGCCTAAGGTTAGCATTTTTGTATGAGTTTGGGTTGTTTCAGTTTTGTTGTTCCAGGCTCCTCACGTCCAAGGGCACTTTGAGATATGGAAACAAGTCTTTACCCGAAATTTGAAAGTGAAAATAAGCGATTGTAAAATTTAGTTTTCCTGATATAAACACCTTTATTAAAACAAATTTCGAACAAATTTGTTTGGAAACATTGTTTCCTTCGGTTTAGTGAGGGTGGAGGTTTCCTTTAAATTTACGAAAACAACGGGCTTTGTTTCACCTAATGACTTTGATGGTGTTGACCTTCCTGCGCGTACTGATGTATTGAGCGTATTTTTTTCACGTTTTATTCTTACAAAGGATAATCTCCATCAGAAGATAGTACACGCGGTAAGCCCAGGATAATTTAGCGCTAACGTTGATGCGCGCTAAGAGCTCATCAGTCGAACTTAAATTAATTTAAGTTGACCTTTACTATTACTTATTGTCCGTTTGTTCACTATATCGGTTTAAATATGCCATTATATAAGCGTTACCGATTAACAAAGCAGAAACAGAAACTGGACTTTGAAAGATATACGGTCATAGTGTACCCAATACGTCGGCAGTGAGACGTAGTACAATGTTCCCATCAACAAAAGACAAGAGTTGTATGTCGTAAAGGTGACAACGCTCAACGAATTGATGATAACGGTTACCTCGAAGTTGTCGTCCTGAGTAAGTGAGATTTTCGTACCACCCAGACGTTCATTGAAGTTCTTGGTCCCAGTTGTTCAAAAGCTGTTTAACAGTGATCCACAATTAAAGGACAAACCCAGGCTAGAATGTTGCCCGTCAAAAAAGCCACAACCTTGTAACCTTATGCTGAAGGAAAGTCTCGTCCTTTTTGGCAGCTAAAAATCGTGTGGAAACTTTTTTCTGATAAGAAAATAGACTGCAATTTACCTTTCCCGCAATCCAGAATTAGCTTAATCAGGCTTTCGACAACTGGGCTGAGGGCAGCTTACTCCCAAGAAAAGCCAAAATGACCGTAAGACAGTTTGCTCGTTGAACTGGCCACAGCTTCACTGCTTTGGTATGGCAATGGGGTATCTTTAAGCCTTATTATCGGGATAATTTCAAGGTCCGCAGCGGTCTAAAACCTGTAATTTCACTGGATCAACAGAGGACGCAGTTCCAGTGTGTCTGAGGTTCAAGTCCATTGTTTCGTTTGAGGATTTAAATGTGTCTATTGTTGTCTGAACCAATCCCGAGACCGGTTGTTAAACTACGGCTCTGACTCCTACCAAGATCTATGCGCTTGGCGCAGATGGCACGCCCTTTCCTCCAAGATGTAAATCTGTCTTTTCCTTCTATCTTTTAGTGACGCTCGTAGATCGGCTCGTCACTTTGGAGGAGTTACCATGCGTCTTTTTCTCAGCCGGATCAGGCCTTCCTTCCTCGCGTTTTCGATTGAAGTTCTTTTCAAGGACGGGAGCTGGTAAAGCGACAACCATGATTCCACTTAGAGAGCAAAGGACACCAGTCAGACGACCAGATAGGCTAGTTGGAACCATGTCACCATAACTGTGCAGACAAAGAGAAAAAAGGTGTACAATCGTAAAGATCGGCCCTTTTAAAATCCCGAAATACTCAAAGCCTCTACCAAAAAGCAACCCCAGGGATTGAATTTTGTAATATCCCTTCCGGTTTTTAACACTACAAATTTATGCTTCAAACAGTCAGAAATTTTCTGAATACTGTACACTTACACGTAAGCATTTGAAGCCAATCACGCATGCGCAAAACGTTTTACCCATCTTGGGCACCTGTTTCGTCCTAAAGCTTGTTAGTTGTCATTAACATAGACGAATTCGTGTAGATTTTCCAGCTGGCGGTGTTGTCTGTTCGTTGGAAGTGCGCACGCAAGGGGCGAAATTCAGAGACTCTTTCAGGCGCTTACCGTCGCTTGCAACTACCTGTCCACACGCTTGACAAAAACACGTTCTGCCGGCTCACTTTGGAACGTTTTGGCGCCACTTCGCAAACACCTCACAGGAAGCAAAGTCAGCAACGCGTTTCGGCATTTTGTCTTTTGCAGTTTTGAACACCTTGCTTGAAATTCCTACCTAGCTTATTTACTGTAAACGCCATGTCTTGCCAAACTAAATCAGCTACGATCATTTGCGTAACTGGCGCCAAAACGTTCACACGTGGGCGGGTAAACTTTGAAGCTTGAGTGTCAAAACGTTGAATTTTGATTGGTCGGCAGAACATGTTTTTGTCACGCATGTGGACAGGAAGTTGCAAGTGACGGTATGAGAACCTAACGAGTAACCAAGTCCACCAAGTGTGCGCTTATAACAATTCCAAGGAACATCTCTTAGAACGTTTCCAAGGGTTGGTTTTTACTCGCGACGCATTCATAAGCACAAGCAGCACACACAAAAGAAATGGCACCAGATAGCGTTGATGAGCTCAAAAGGGTTTTTGTATAGGCAAAAGTGGGTTTCCAATGGAAGAGACTACAACACTTTCAGTAGGGAAACGTTTTGACATTTGTCTAATACTATTGTCAAGCAACTTTTAAGGTGGCGCACACCCCAACGGTTGCCATAGTAACGATACACCACTTCTAACAGATTCTCTAAAACTCAGTTCTTGGAAGACATCTCGAAAACTAATTCGGCGATCTACTTTTTTAATTGAAATTTTGGCGAAAACCCCTTTAAATTATTTTTCCTATCACTTGGTACAGCTTGAGTTATTTATGAAAAACGCTGTGGGAAGAAGAAAAATCAACTGGATAATTTTCTTTTAAATTGTCTTTAAAGACGAAGAAACGAATCTTAACTTGTATACAAAAGGTCAGGGTAGGTCACCGCGCTCAGATTCGAAGTATTACTCATCACATCTAACAAACTTTATTTACCGCTTTGATTCATCAAGTCCAGGAGCCCATCAGTAGGAGCTTGCCTCCCCCATACAAGCCCTATGAGTAAACCTTTGCCCATATCTTTCTAATTTTAGAACGCCACGAGTTGTTCGGCACTGCACGCGCGGTTTAAAATAGCCAATCAGAATAAAGTCATTGTCTAACGAAGACAAAAAATAGCAAAAGCAATGTACGCAAATTGTGCGAACTGATGTAAATAAATGTAAATGTGAGTCTCCTGATGAAGGGTTGGTTCTAAAAATAGAAAGATACGGGCAAAGGTTGACTCAAGGATATAATGCATTGGGAAGGCTCCTAGTCATGGGCTCCTGTCAAGTCTGGTTTTCACTAGTGACGTAAGCACAAAGCACAAGCATAAATTCAAGCACAAGAGATTCGTGTGAAGAGAAAACGAACCATAACGCAAATCACAAGCACACGACGCAGAGACATAGATTCACTAGTTCCATATTCTCTCGTACAACGCGGTTTTGCGAGTGGAACCTGGAACGGGTCTTTTTCATTGGACGAACATCACAGCTTACGTTACACTTGCGTTACGTCACGTTTTTCACACAACGCAAGCGAATGCAAGCATAAGCGCAGACACAAGGAAAAGGAAAAATTCTGATCCTTGCGTCAACCCCAATTTCACTGTGAAATAAGCGCTCTTGTTCTTGCGTTGCGAGTGAAAACCAGGCTTCAGCTAACGCGAGAAGCGTGTGTGTCTTACGCGCGCGCTCTCAGCTTAAAACCCTTTCGAGCCCTCTCAACAGAAAGGACACTTCCTGACAACTTCA
>JALIRR010003579.1:0-15000 GCA_023091755.1 Montipora sp. Colony 1 RG-2022
GTTGTCTTCAGAAGAAGAAGATGACTACCTCTTGGGAGTACGGAGACCTGTCGGAAGAAGAAAGAAGAGAAGAAGACTGCCAAACGTCCTTGTGCGAGTAAGAGAAAGAAGAAGGACGATGCTGTACACGAGGCAGCCGAACCGCCCGCTAAAATTTACAAGGACGCCCTCCAAAAAGCGGCTAAGCAGCCTAAGAAGAACAACAACAAAAAAAAAAAAAAAAAAAGAAGAAGAAGAGGCCGAATTGAACCAGGCAGCTCAAGATTCGGATGCAATGCTGGCGTCTGTGCCGTGCTTGGACGATTTCCAGTCCTACGAAGAGATGGTGGAAGCTTTGCGCCTTCAGAAGGACTTGTGGTGGCGACGCCTGTCCAAGTGAATCGGGAACCGTTGCCACTCGGATCTTCCCAAGGCTCTTGGAAACTCTATGTAGGAGAACATGTGCCGTAAGGTTCTTATAGCCAAACCTTACGGCGCCTGCTCAATCCTCGTGCTAACATGACTGCACCAATTAGAGACGCTTTTGATTGTTCTTCAAGAAAGCCAATGAGAAGACACTTTGTTTCACGGTTCCCGAGAGCTCTTCTCTCCCTCAGTTAAGAGAAGAGCTCTGGGGTCGAGATTGCCAGCAGAGGAGAAGGTGAAGCCCTTGGCTATATCCCTAGAGCCGGTCGTGGACAAGATTGCATCCTGGCCAGCCGTGGGGACGACCACCGCTGTCGAACCATCCCCAGACCTAGCGTACCAACCTGTCTTGTGTCCGTTTCACGACACGCCTTTGAGCGAGGGACTCTCCAAGACCAATGTGCCTACGTGTACTGCTAGACGTATGACAAGACCTGTCCGTTTTGGGTGGTGGGTCACAAGAAAGCCTACGCATGCTCAAGTGTAGTAACAACCTCGTTCCCAGGGCTTTTCTCCGCCGAGGAGAGGATGGGCGGGAAAAGACCCTGGCATCGGCCGATCACGTGACTAATGTAAATATTACATTTGCCACTAATTTATGATAAAGTTCGGGAAATCCTCATTTTTGATTGGCCTTTGTCATTTCCCCCAAAATACATTTTATCGAGCTCGAGAGATCTGTAGAATTTTTTTTTTTTACTGAGCGGTCGTACGATTTAAGTTATGAATGAAGTTCCGGCGAAGCCTACTCCAAAAAAGATTTATGTTCGTAGTTCAGTTTGTCCGCTTTGTGTTGGTGCCAATGAAAGTCGTCACATGCTTCGGGTTTTGAGCAAAACTGGTCTTGAGAAGAACCTCCCTTCGAAGGTTCATTATGCCTGTGGAATAACGATAAACATCGACGGTGATTGCCTTACAATGCTTATTTGTAGAAAATGTGAAGCTTTCATCCACAAGGTATGTGACTTCAAACAACAGTGTCAAAATATGCAAACTAAACTTGACCTTGAACAATACTGTTCGGTGAAGCGAATGCCCGCTTGGATGGAGAACTAGTTGGAAGAAGAAGAAGCCAGCCCCTCGGTGGTGATCCCAACCTCGTTCCCAGGGCTTTTCTCCGCCGATGAGAGGATGGGCGGGAAAAGACAGTGGCATCGGCCGATCACGTGATTTTCAAACACCCAGAAAAGTTGGTTGTAATAAATTAGCATGTAATAATAAATGCAAGTAAGGCCCGGATCATCAGCAAAAGTTTACACCACAGTATGGCGGAAAGAACCCACAAACTGTTAGTGCTCAGTTGGCTTGGTTTGGCCCTGAATCGCCTTAAATTTCCTTCTTTTTGTTTAAAGCCTCTTCAAGTGAAGTGCATTGAACATATGTTAAATTGTCCTGATTTAATAGCCGTTCTTCCCACTGGTTTCGGTAAATCACTGCTTTTCAAGCTCCTTCCTGACTTCTTGCCAGTCAAAGGTGAGAAAAACATCGTACTCGTCGTAAATTCCATAATATGATTTCTGCCATAGCATCAGCTGGCTTTAAATTCAATGCTCCAGTTATAATAGCTCCAAGGTTGTTTTGATCATCGTCCTGATGTTGGGAACCACGCAATGGTGTTGATAATTCGTCGGCATTGTTGACTATTGAAGAAGGGTCAGCCTTTTCCACGAACTCTTGCTGATCAGACTTGCTGACCTCGGTCGATGTTTCTCCGAACAGAAGTTGTTTTGCTGAAGCCTCTCCTCTACTTTTGCCAGCAGAACGTTTCGCAGGCTGTTTACAAGATGGCGACAATTCCATGCAACGCTTCACCGAACAGTATTGTTCAAGCTCAAGTTTAGTTTGCATATTTTGACACTGTTGTTTGAAGTCACATACCTTGTGGATGAAAGCTTCACATTTTCTACAAATAAGCATTGTAAGGCAATCACCGTCGACGTTTATCGTTATTCCACAGGCATAATGAACCTTCGAAGGAAGGTTCTTCTCAAGACCAGTTTTGCTCAAAACCCGAAGCATGTGACGACTTTCATTGGCACCACCACAAAGCCGACAAACTGAACTACGAACATAAATCTTTTTTGGAGTAGACTTCGCCGGAACTTCATTCATAACTTAAATCGTACGACCGCTCAGTAAAAAAAAAATTCTACAGATCTCTCGAGCTCGATAAAATGTATTTTGGGGGAAATGACAAAAGCCAATCAAAAATGAGGATTTCCCGAACTTTTAGCATAAATTAGTGGCAAATGTAATATTTACATTAGTCACGTGATCGGCCGATGCCAGGGTCTTTTCCCGCCCATCCTCTCCTCGGCGGAGAAAAGCCCTGGGAACGAGGTTGTGGTGATCCCAGTGCCAGGTCTTGGCGTGGCTTGGATTGACTAGTGTACTAAGCTTAAGAGTATCAAAATAATGTAAAATTTGTTTTGGTTTTGGGGGGAACGGGTAACATACCATTAAAATAATGACAGAGCTAGTATTTCCACGCAAACAACAAGGAATTCACAGATGCTGGAGATCCCGCTGTGTAGGACTGCCACCGAACAATGAACTTTCCACTTCAGGACTGTTAAGCTTTGGAACTCTTTACCACCCTCCTTTAAGCTGAAACCGACACTCAATGAAATTAAATACTTTTTAAAGAAAGAATTAATCTCAAATTTTCTTACTTCTTAATTAATTTAATGGTTGCTATAAATTATTAGCCTAAGTATTTTAGATATTTGTATTGCATGTCTCTTGTTTCTCTTTTTTGACATATTTTCACTTCTTTTGTAATTCTAGTATCTTTATTGTGAAAAGCCCTATTGGGAAGAATAAAGTATTTATGTACACAATCCAAGGCGCTAGACCCAAAAGGAAAGCACTAATGCAAGGATTCTTAAGATTCAAAATACATTTTAAGGTTTCCTTAAAAACGCAAAATCAGTTAGAGAAAAATCCTGCTTCCTGTTTTCAAAAAAAAAACAAACGCGGCCAGATACGTTTGTGACAGCATGCTTTTAATATTGCTTATCTTTTCTGATCTTCCAAGCGCGCCGTTTTTTCGCTAGTGGCGAGAGATGACCGTAACCCTTTGACCTCTTTCGTGATGGTTAAGGGCGAGTGAAGAACTAGCCCAGAGTTTCCAGCAGAGAATGAGTTAGACTGCGAGCAGTGTCTCTTTTGCTCAAAATGATATACAACGGGAGAAGCCGCGAGCCACGAGTAGCGATCAGGCGTTCTTTTCTTTAGACAGGAGCGAAAAGGTACGCCTGATACAATTTCTTAACGAATCGTCTGCCGCCCACACGTCAAAATAGTGTTTTCCTGTGTCATGCTATAAATGTGAGTCAATCAGATTTCACCGGAAATTACTTGCACGTTGCGATTCAGGAAAGAAGACGAAAACAACAAAGAACTCTTGCTACAATGTCTGCGAAGTCAAACTTTATCCATACAATCAAAGCTATTTCTGCAAATCCCGCTTGACAGTAGTGGGTGCGGTTTCTCTGTTCAAACTATCAAGGAACAAGGAAAGTCGAGATAAAATCGCAGAAAAAGCCGAATCCTACATGTTATCAGGGGGCAATCAACAGTACAATACACTTTATTTAAACTCGAATATTTAAGTTGCCAATAAAAGATGCTATTATCTCTGAGGAAAGAGGACTTTGAGAAATTCTAGTTTTCTAGCAGCAGCTTCTCAAGTATCATTTTTTCAACCATTGTTCAGCGTTTCCGTAAACAATATCGACTTTCTCTGAGAGTCAACAAGCTCGGCTGATTTCCCGATTGTCGGGGGGGGGGGGGGGGGGGGGGGGGGGGGGGGGGGGGGGGGGGGGGGGGGGGGGGGGGGGGGGGGGGGGGGGGGGGGGGGGGGGGGGGTTCTGTTTTCACCAGGACAATTTCGGCCAGATAAACTCGGAGACGTCCCCAAATGCAGTGAAAACAGGGCTTCTTGAGTTAAGCAAGTAGAAAATGCATGCTGTCTTCACCAAAAAAAAAAGCGATTATCTAGCCTATATGACCGGACATTCACGCAAGGTTATACTACCTCGATCGAGAGATGGTACTGGTAACTGCCGCAGCCAATTGCAATGCGCGTAATGACAGACGCCTGCCAAATACGCTGGCAATATTATTCTCCAAACACTGGTATCACGGTTAAGTTTGCGACACAGAACTTTTGAAACGGCAGACGTTATTTATTCTTATTTATCATTCCTACGGCCTCGTTATATTCTCCAGTTTCTCGGCCTAGTATGTCATACCTAGTATGTAACGGCGTCGCCGTGCGGAACGATTTCCCACATTACAACATTTCGTTTCGTCGCAACATTAAACGCATTCTCAGGTAGAAATGCCTTCTCCTTTCCGTCAATATAGCGAAAATCAATCCAAGAGAAGTAATTAAAAGCGATTCCTACCTAAGCTGTTTTTTAAATTTGCGCGCTTTTGGAATTTGAATCGCCTGGTTAGCGGTTAAATTCTGGGTTAAATTTCCTTGTGAAAACAGAAGTCACATTTAACTAGAGAATGTTGGTCTGTAAACCTAGAAAGACTGTTCAGCTAGTTAATCGCCCTTGTGAAAACACAACCTTTTGCAGCATTAAGTTCTATTCAGCTCTCTTTGGATTGAGTACTTGTTGCTTCCGATTATATTCCAAAGGACTTATCACAAGTACAAACGTTTTCGAGTCGGTGGAGGAGGAACGATGCATTTTTTTCTGTAATGTTTGGGATTCACTGTAAATATAATGAACGCTATTGCCAAATCCCATAGGAAGTACAACTATAACGTCTTCTTCTAGATAAACCATTTTCGGATGCATTCTCTCTGCTCTTCCTTCAAATATTTTTGAAAAAAAAGTCGAAGCAACAGCAGCCTAAACATCATTCCCGTTCAAATCCTTCTCGGCGGCCATTATAACCAATTTTACAAGAAGTATGATTTGCAATTCTGCAACCAATCGGAGCGATGCTCCAAGAGCTCTATTGATTTTCAGCCAATCAGCGTAAAGTCCAGATTTGGGACTACGAGCTACCTTTTCGCACCCTGTCTAAAGAAAAGCACGCCTGATCGCAGGTTACTGGTCTCCCTACGCCGGCGCTACTCGCGGCTCCCGGCTTCTCTCCTCGGACATCACGTTCTCTCGGAGGATTTTCGAGCAAAAGAAAGACTGTTTGCAGTCTAAGAATGAGTTCCCTAAGATTAAATACTGTAATGTGTCATTCCGTGAACGCTCATTGCTTTGTGTCGAAATACACAAACGTTTTATGGAGAAAATGGATGTCCTCCCGTGGTTATATCGGAGTTCAGGCGTGCGAAGCGCGCCAGCGGAGCACCATGGGAGCACCATGGGTATCCATGCGAGAAATTTTGGTTATGACGTCACGTACGATCGCCCGCACAGACTCTCGGGCTAGTGGTGGGGAGGCACGACAGTCTCTCGGGACGGGAGTGTTCGGGTAGTTTAATCGCGTGGCAGCGTTGCATTTGGCAACCCGCGTTTTTTCGGCGGGTAATCATATTAGTGACGAGCAACGCGATAAAGAGAAGGACATGAGAGCAAGCACGATAGAAGAGGCGACGAAATTTGAGACATTTAAGCGAGCAAATCCTCGAGAGAAGACATAATTTCAATGAGAATGAACGTAAAGCTGAGAGAAATAGAGTGAGAGACAAAACATTATTTACAACGATCAGCTTTCAGGTAATGTTTTCCTTCTTAATATATGCCTCGCTGCCCCACATATTTTGTAAAACTAGCTAAAAAACAAAGAAGGCCTGAAATGTTTTGCAATTCCGTGTTCACAAAGATTCTGACATATTTCAGCAATCACATTTATAGGCTTTTTGTGTGAAATGGATGTCCAGTTGTGATTTGCGTGTGTTTGACCATGAAATTGAGTAGGCGAATTTTCTACGCCTTAGGCTGACCTTTTAAACCCTTCCACGGTTTTTGGCGCCATCTTGGTATTTTGACCAAATTTGAACCACTGTAGCGCTGCTAAAAAAGGACGGATTTCTACGGTGATAATGTCTTTTAAAAGGACATTTATACTGAGATTAATTTCGTGAAATGTAAAGAATAGATTCAGGCTACAACGACCATAAACGAATTCTTAAAATTCCATACCAACCCTTTTAGAATTATCAGGTTAAATTGCCGCAAAATTAGAAGCAACATGAAAAGATTTATTATTCGAATTTACGGACATCCTATCTTCCTTAATGGCCTTATTTTCTGTTGAATGAATGAATTTGTGGACTAACTTCTTTCACCAAGTTTGAGCTATTACTGGTGTACTGTTTTGTCGTTCTCGTTCTCTTTCTGTCTTCTTTCGTTTCTGTTCTTCTGTCATAGGCCGTCCAGGCATCTTGCAACCTTGTTAGATTCAAAATTAAACATCTTAAGATGAGACATGCCAAAAATTGCAATTCGGAGCAAAAAGCAGCACAAAACAAATTAAAAATAAACAGTCAGCGTTTAGTTTATATCCCTTCATTGCTTGACTTGAATAACTACGTAGCCACCAGTGTGTCCTGACCACAGCTAAAATATGTCAAACCTTGATTGAAACCAGCGAAATCCAGGAAAAAAATATTTTCCAAACCGTTTTCTACCTGAGTACGAAAAGCGTCGACTGGGAAGAGCTTGCCAATGTGACCAGTATCATACTAGTTTACAGCATACATCTATTGACACCTGTCAAAACAAGATATCTGCCGACCAGTATCACATGACCATAATCGCCGGCTCAAGCTTACAGCCCTCCGAGGTCAGCTTTTTTTTTTGGGAAGTTGACCGCTGACCAGGTACTAGTTTCCGATTGGATTGCAGGCTCAACTCACGTTAACTCGCCTAAACATATACGAGGCTTCATTTTTCGCGCGCCTTCTGTGGCTCGACGCGGATACAAGGCCATACTACATCAACTATAGTTCTTACACAGTCAACGCTTTTGGTGTTCATGTAGAAAACGGTTTGGAAAATGTTTTCTTTCGGCATTTTTCGCTGGTTTGAATACAGTTTGACATATCATGATAGCTGTGGTCCACACTGGTGGCTACGCAGCTATTCAAGTCAAGCATCGGATGGATATAAACTTACAGCTGAGTGTTTATTTTTAATTTGCTTAGAGCTGCTGCATTGCAATTTTTGGTATATCTTCAGAAGCTCTGATAAGGTTACATCATAGTTATTAGAGGGAAATGGTTTCGAAGCTCGGCTAACATCAAAGGAGGAAACAAAGATGCCAAGATATATGTTGGAAAGTCCACGACCGTGCACAATCTTTTTCAGTTTGCGCTCATACACTATGCATGAATTACGTATTAGCCAATTGCAACACGATTCTATTGGTTAGTTCCTCAGTACGGAGTAAAAACAACAATTGTGTTTTGTGCACGGTCAAGGCTAAAAAAGTGAACAAAAACATACAACAAAGAAATTTGTCGGGTTTCATAACCATTCCTCTCTATTAACTACGGTTACATGATGCCTGGAGGACCTATGACTAGATCAGAAACGAAAGGAGAGCGAAAGAGAACGGCAACGACAAAACAGAATACCAGTAATAGCTCATACGTAGTGCAAGAAGTTACTCCACAAATTCTTTCCGTGGGCACTAAACTGTTTGTTATTTCAAAAATTGTTTTTATTGGTTTTTTCTTTGTTCAGGAATGAAAATAGATTTTTTATTGTCAACTGAAAGTAAATAACAATCATCTGTACTCTTTCGGACATAAAGAAAAAGTTGATTTGTTTGTTTGTTTTGCTCTAAAATGCGGTCGAGCAACTTGAGTTTTTCTTAATCCGTTTGCCCAACTGGTTTTGCGATGTGCTTCGACATTGCTCTTATGTTATAAACACGTAATCGCAATGAGTTCTCGTAAAATTCAGGGGGAATTTCACTATCTTGTTTTTTCAGAAGTTTGTTTAAAGCATCTAAACGATATTTAAGTGTTGGAGCGATCTTGTTTGAAGTTCGTCCTTTCTTGGTTGCATTGCCGTATTTTGCCGATTCTTGTTCCGAGCCAACCTGCCGTGTTTCAATGAAATACATCAAAATGTGAATGATCTCGTTTTCAGAGATAAAGTGGAATAAAGTACATCAGTAAAACTCTTCTTTGACTTTCAACTAATTTTTATTTATTTATTTTTTTTATGGCTTCCAATTTTAGCGTGATTCCTATTCGCTGGCTATCGACAGTTGACTCTGAAATGACTTTTTTCCTTTTCCATTCGCTAGCTGAGGGCGTGCTTGTTTTCTTTTAAAACTCATGCGGTTCAAGAACAATTCATTGCCAAACTGGTGAATTCCAAAGTAAATTTCACTCGAAAAACTGATATCGTACTCATCGATCGCTTCGTAATTCATGCGATATCGGCTTTTAGCGTAAAATGTATCGTGGGATTCACTAGTTAGGCAATGAATTTTTCTAGCAGCATCCGGAAACATCAAAACGCGGACAATTGGAAACCTTTTATTTTCACTACCCTACAAACAGTAAGAATAAATAACTAGGGAGCTCCGCTTTTAGGCTTGGCTAAATCTATATATTAGAAAGTTTATGAGGAGGACAGCTTTTAACCAAAATTTCAATATTGAAAGCTTTCTAACCTTGTGAAATCCTTGTTGAAAATACACACATGCAAGCCGCCATGAGGTCATCTGATCTCACTTTTCTCTCGGAAATATGAATAACATGAACGGTGTTTCGTCCGTCTGACCCATTTGAGCAATTTATGTTGCTGAAAAAAAAGGCATGACTGGAATACGAAGAGGAATCTCAACAGCTTTGCGTCTTCAAGCTTCCCGCAAAACTTCAGGTTGAGCTCAATGACGTCATGTATAATCCAAGATGGCTGCCTGCATGTGTGTATTTTTAACAAGGATTTCAGAAGGTTATAAAGCTATTTCAAGATTGAAATTTTGGTTAAAAGCTGTTCTCCTCCTGAAATTTCTATTAATAGGAAAAAAAAGGATTTTCATTTTGGAGTGAGATTCTCCTTTAAAATTGCGCCCGAGAATTTAAAATATGAACCAAACGTTTCGAGGTCAGTGGTTTGAAAGCAACTGAAAAATGCGCGTGCAAAACAACGCCGCAAACGATTCGGGTAAAGATGGAGCGTAGTTTGGTGCATTCCTGATTGAAAGTCTCAGTTGTGGAAGACTTGAAGGGCATACGCATGACGAACCGTTGTTTTGAGCAAGCAATCTTTGTAGCGTTTGTCTGTGTGGCTTTGCTGCATTTCCAAAGCCACTGCGCTCCATCTTGAGACGACTTTACTATCCCATCACAATGATCATTTCCGCCATTAACAAATTTATTCAGCACATTTCATCGAGTGGGAGAGAAACACAAGTGGAAGCGTTCTGCGGGTAATTCTCCCTTTTAATGATCAAACGTCAGCTAACGCGGTGAGAACACGTGATCTCAGTCACAAGATTTGCACGACCAGTGTTTATCAGCAAGAAATTGGAGCAAGTTCTCAAGCCAAAAGAAATCAAGCCTTCAATCGTAAATCACCAATGAACTGTATATTCCTTTTCATGAGAGAAATGCAGAACTGAATCTCAAGAACAATTAGAAACGAATATTTGCATAAATTTCTCTGATACTGATGTTGAAACATAATTATTGGAATCAGTCGTTTCACTTCAGGTTTTTGTCAAACTAATACGTTTAGTTTACCAGGGCTCGCGCCGCCCCTTACTCTGCGCGGTCCCTGTTTGTTTGTGTCTTTGCTTCCATTGGAGTTATGTTCGCTAATAATGGTCTTGTCGTTGACTGGTTTGTATTGTTTAGAAGTCATCGACACCGGCGGAGTGAAATACTCCTCATTATCCGTTTGCTACCTGCACCCCAACAATGAATTTTAGTGAAGTAATTGTCCGCACTGTACTGTATTCAAGAAGAGTAAAATAAAACTGTGAGGTACATTAAATGCAAATGACACTCCAAAATAGTACGAGATAATTTTATAAGTACCTTTTGAAGAAAGAACCGAGCACCTGTTGTTGCTCCTCCGTATTTCGTCCCAATGGAGACGGCAAACTGTTGAACCCACTTGGAGTTCGGAAGCTCTGGCTAAATCTTCTGACAAAAAATGTTTTTGCCGGCACATTTACTACTGCTTTTGTTGGCTTTCCCACACTTTTTTGCGGGTGAGCCGCACAACCAAACCAACGCAACAAGGAGAGCTTCGAAAAAAAAATTGCTCTTGTCGAGCGCGAACGCGCCCGAAATTCTCTCATATTTCGTTGCTGGTGCAAACACCAAACCCCTTGGTGCAAGCGCTTGAAACTTAAATGAAAAATAAACTTTTCAACGAGACAAACCTTTCTTCCACTTTCTTATGCTAACTCTTACTTTTTGTTTTCAAACTTCGCCAGTACGAGATTTTATCTCGTTTACATTGGATTTGAATACGTAACCGGAAATGTGTATTGACCGGAAGCTTAAATTTGTACTCATGCGCAGTGCGTTTTACCGCGGTGTTGTCATTTGTCGTTCTTTCAATGGCAGCGCGCGCAAAGTAAAAAAAAAAAAAAACATGGCTCTTCACAGAACATTGCATGCTTTCTTTGATATTGATCTCCTAAGATACGTTATCGGTGGTTTAACGTGGAGGGTGTAAAGTGCAAGTCTCAGGTCATTGTTTTACTATAACTGAAATAACCCAAACCTTTAGAAAAATGCTATCCTTAGGCTTAAAAATTATTTTTAGGTCTAATGTTAGCATCAGAAAGGTTTTGGGTTGTTTCAGCTATGGTGAAACAGTCACCTGCAACTTTTATTTTCTCATCCCAGGACCTTTACAATCGCCCATCCTCAGTATCCTGGAACAAGGTTGTGTTATTACTTTGCGCAAATCTCAAGCGAATCTCAAGCGAGCTCGACATCTCGCTGTACAGTGTATCAGTCCATCATAAGATAAGATTGAAAGTGTTAAATTTCGAACAAATTGTTTCTTTGCCCTGCAAGTCATTTCATTATCTGAAATTGTGCAACGTGTTATTAAGTAAACATCCTCGAAAGCTGAATTAAGTTTGAATTGTGTGCCTGCGAGGTCGATTTTGGGGTCAACAGAACCAATTTTAAGGAGTTAAAGTAACGGCTACGAAAACGCAAAAGAAAATTCAACAGAAAATATAGCTTTGTGCTAGTGTAGGTATTTCACGATTATTCCATTTTGTTGACAATGTACGGCAGGGGCGAAATATCCTAACTACAGTAGTTTCCCCATCCCATAATGCTAAACGTTTGGGGGCTTCTTTACATAAAAACAATGCAAGTTAATTACTCTTGGGACTGTATCATGCTTTAGCGAACTGTATATCTGATTTATTTGAAGTGAAGAATGAGAATGCAACATTCACTTAAGGAGGCTCAAACCAGTTTCAATGCTATTAACAATGCAATGATCCTAACTGTAATATTTCCAAGGATTTAATCCACCAAACTATTTCATGTAACAGCAAAGTTATGGTACCAAGCAAAATTCCAACAATTCCTTCAAAGGATAAGCTATTTCCCGGTATGTGCTGCAGTAAACTTAAAAAGCTCTGTTTTTTTTTTTTCAATTCATTTTCTGGCCCAGAATGCCTCACAATGAAACACTAGTTCTTAAGCCTCTGCAATGAGTTTCAATGTGGTTTCCTGATCGGAGGTCAAAAAAACAAGCATGAGAACCATTAAAAGTGAGTATTGCTCTTTTTAGTCTTAAAAAAGGGGGCAGACAAGAGGTTTCAAAAGTCTTTATTTTTTATTCTCAGAAAAGATTTTTTGCAGAGCTACTAAGTTCTATTCTCTAGAACCTCGGGTGAATTGGACAGCCATTTGCTGTCCAAGGAGGCAGTGTGGTCCAGTGGTTAGGGCGCTTGCCTTGAGATCCAGAGGTCCCGGGTTCAAGAACCGGCGCTCTGACCGCCCGTTGAATTTGTGCCTGGTAGTCCCTGGTTCAACTTCCTAGCTGCACTTGTAAATAGCCCACTGGTTTGCCTCCGGTCAGTTGGGATTCTAACAGTTGCAGTTGTTGTGTTCTATTGTTTCGTTTATTATGTTTCATTGGTCCTGAAAAGCGGTCAATTAAGTATGTATTGTATTGTATTGTATTTGCGAGCGTGCATTCCTGCCTTGGTCCATAACTCGTGTAACTGCTCGTACAGCTCAATTCCCTGATCATGGAAGGTGTAGTTCAGGAAGTCTTAGACCTGCATGTAGCCGCCTCACCTGGATTACAGCATCATAGCTGCAAAGGGTATAATGTTTTAAATTAGAACTTCAAAATGTAAAATTGGAAGTTGAAGAATGAAAGCGGCAGATAGCTTATTCAAATAAACTCACAACTATTGATCAGCCAAGCGCATCGAGCAAGCCTCATCTTGACTAGAAGCGAAGATCGGTTTACTTTTCCAAAACTTCGAGTTTTTAAGATGGCTCTTTTGAATGTTGTTAGTTTGCCCTTACATATTGATGAAATCCGCTTTATGTTGAGCCAGAACTACTTTGACATCTTAGCATTGAATGAAAGCCGCCTTGACCAATATTATACCGATGCTTGTATACTGACCGGGTTATGATATTGTTCGCCATCATCGTAATCGGTCAGGTGGTGGAGTGTGCATTTATGTAAGAAAGTCAATAAGTTTTGTTGAGAGAGCTGACCTTGTGCCGGAAATCTCGAAGCTGTTTGCATCGAAATAACAAAACCGAATAGTAGACCTTTCATTGTTTCATCGATTTATAAGCCAACTAGGCAACCTGTAGAGATATTTGATAGCATAGAGCGTATGATTGGGCAAATAATGATAATGAAAATGATAACGGTTTATTCACAGTATATCCACATGTAAATATGTAGAATGTAATGGTTGGTGGTTTCTATGTCTTTACAAGGAAGACAAAGCGCGCGCCTTTAAGAACGCCTTGCAGAGCCTTTAAAGTCTTTGCAATTCCTTATATTTGCTGGCAATTCATTAAAAATCATGGCTGCGGAATGCCGAAAGGTGCCTTGTACAAGTGCAACATAAAGCCTTGGAGCAACACTGGAACGGCGATGCCTAATAGGTTTAACAACTTGCAGATGTAAATAGGAGGGCCAATTATCAGAATACAGTGATTTAAAAAAAGTCTTAAATAACGAGTAGTCTCTTAGCTCTAGGATAGCGGGTAGCCAGCCTAGATCCAAAATGGTAGATATACTGTTTACATACTTACAAGTGACGAAACTAGCCATAGCGAACTGAAGCCTTTGTAGTCTACCTAAGAGGAACTTTGGTAGTGGATAAAAAACGTCACAGTAACTTATTTTAGACAGAATTAGTATTTCTACTAAATGTTTCCGTAGTTTAAAATCAGTAAAGTTCCTTATTTTCTTAAGGTTCTTAGAGTCGTACAACAAGATTTAAGAATAGAACTGATATGAAATTCCCATTTAAGATTCGAGTCAATGTGTACAAATAGATTATGAAGACAACGAAACCTATGTTTTAGGTGACCTCAACTGCAACTTATTAGATCAAACTAATTTTGATAATGACGCCAAGCATTTGTTGTGAATCTTGGAGATATATCAGCTTACGCAATTAATAACTAAGCCCACACGAATAACACAACGGTCGAAATCACTTCTGGATGTGTTACTTCCTGTCCTGAGAAGATAATACATTCAGATGTATTTCATGTCGGTCTTTGTGACCATAGCCTAATGTATGCACTTCGTAAGATAAATAGCTTACTTAAGTGCCACAGAACAAGGGAAATTGAAGTAAGAAATTTACAAAAACTTTTTAACAGTCACCGTTTTCTCGAAGACTTGCAAGCTCAACCTTGGGCGCAATTATCTTTTTATGAAGCTGACGTAAATGCAATATGGAGTTGCTGGAAGACTATGTTCTTAGACGTACTTGACAGTCACGCCCCTATCAGGTCAAAAAGAGTGAAAAACAGGCCCAGCCTTCCCTGGTTATCTAAGGATATCGGGGATAAAATGATAGAGCGTAACCATGGAGCTGTTACGAGAAGCCGTTGTGGGGATTGGGTAAGTGTTGTAATGACTGTACCTCCATTGGGTGGAGTTAATTTGACCTCGGACCCAAGCTCCGTGTCCTCGTCGGCGATCATAAGCAGTTAAATTCATCAGCTATCGTGGAAATCGAAGCAGTGCTCATTTCCAGCCAAGTGCGTGGGGTTTTTGATGACGAGACATTCACCGTGGTTCGCAAATGATGTGGCTTTAGCTTTGCGTGAAAAAAATCGCGGCTGGGATGGATTTTTGAGTCGCAAACCGCCTCTGAGCTGACAACGGTCGAAATCTTAGTGTGCAGCCTTGACTTCGTCTTAGAACATTGAAAACACGGACTTCGCGAAACTGTGAAATGAACTCCAAAAGGCACAAGAATATACCAGAGGTGAGTCATTTTGATTCATTTTATTGAATGAACGTTAAATTGAACAATTTTAGGCTTCATAATCGACTGTATTTTATTTCCCATACAAAGTCTTACAACGCGTTTAAATTCTCAACGGCTGTCTGTAGTGACGCGAGCTTGGGCTGCCTATGATGTCAAAGACTGGCTAAGGTTCCCTTTGAACCA
>JALIRR010003579.1:22500-32500 GCA_023091755.1 Montipora sp. Colony 1 RG-2022
GGAATGATTGGGAAGGATTTCAGGCACGCTCTTTACTCCCCATGCATAATGGTTTAGTAATATTCCAACGACGATGTACATGAACAAGAGACAAAAGAATCTGAAAATACGATATTCACAAACGTTACGTTTGATAACCGAAAAGCACAGTTAGAGAACACTAATGATGAAACGATATAAATATAATTTAAAGATCTTCAAAGAGCCTTGATCATCTAAAGAACAAGGACGGACAATAGTTCAAGCCAACTTGCTCAATGGATGGTTTTGCAACCAATCTGGAGAGAGACAGATAATAATGCTGCAATGTACAATTGCTGGTGGAGGAACAAAAGGAGCTAATGAGAGGTCTTTTGTTTTCGTCCGCCAACATGGCGGCGATGACGTCACGTGAAAAAAACCACTTATAGTTTCGTTGGCATCAGCCTCAACGATGAATATTAACGAAGACCATGCAAGGACTCGGTAGTATTTGCCTTGTACACGATAGTATGTTGCCGTGATGCCAATTATAGAAACTAAAACTCTATTCACTCCGTTAGTTGTTGTCCTTCAGTAGCATATTGATAGTAATGATTTCAAGTTCGAGTGAGGCCTAACACTACTATGAAGTTTTTCTATACCTAATTATTCCATCAGAGATCAACCCTTGGACAGAGCAAAACTCTGACCAGGGTGGGATTCGAACCCACGATCTTCAGATTGATCATCGTTGCTCTACCGACTGAACTACAAGGCCAGAACGGGAGCAGGCCGTGGGCAGGCCGTGGGTATGTGAGATGTTATTCAAAAGGACGAATTTGGTTCGGCCCAAGCCTAATTTAGATAATCGTTAGTTGTTGTCCTTCAGTAACATATTAGGGACCTTAAGCAAGGACGACGAGGACGGCTACGAGAACGCCGCAAATTTGCATATTTAGTGAACAAAAACAATAGCTTTGCACGCCCAGCACGTGCGTTTTACATTTTGATACATTTCTTTGCCGTTCTCGTCTTGACTACGACGTGAAATGATCAAATTTGAGGTCATGTGGAGGACGAGAGCACATGATGACGAATTTTCAATTTTCTCTCTGAATATCCACACCGTTCTCATCAATTTTATTCTTGGGTTGTGCATTCACACTCTCCAAGCCGAACGACATGGAGTAATCGTAAAATTATTACAGTAACGGGAAATAATATTTTTAGACAACGTTCTCGTAGTCGTCGTCGTCGCGCTTGCTTAAGGTCCCTATTGATAGTAATGATCTCAAGTCTAACACTACTATAAAGTTTTTTATACCCAATTATTCCATGGTGGTGGTGGTGGAAGAACAAAAGGAGCTAATGAGAAATCTGGCCTTGTAGCTCAGTCGGTACAGCAACGGTGATCAACCTGAAGGTCGTGGGTTCAAATCCCACCCTAGTCAGAGGTTTTTCCCTGTCCTTGTGTGGGCCCAATTCCAATACTAGGGTTCATAGCTTCATGGCAGTGTTAGGCCTCACTCGAACTTGAAATCATTTCTATTCACTCTATTTAGGAGACCATAACCAGAAGCCTTCAACTTCAATATTAGGTCTATGCAACGGCATTTTCACAGATCAAGCTATTTTCAGATTTTCCCACGAGGGGGAGAAACGCGTGGCGAAGCCCTAAGAGTGTCTGCGTGGGAGGCTATTTTTAGACGAGTTTTTAAATGCCCATGTTCACCTAAAAGACATTGCGCGCCGCGTTGAATTTCGCACAGACGGAAAATCCGATGAACGAAAAGCCCAGCAGAAATGCCACCCAATCAAAACGTTGGAACTATTTCAAAAGAACAACACAAGCGCGCAATGTCTTTTGGGTGAACATGGGCTTTAAATAAGATCTGGCTTGCACGAATCCTTGGGTAATAATTTCTCATGCAAGACTTGTGATTAGCTGGAAAGGTCTGGTTTCGTGGGAAAATCATTCTAAAAATAACTCCGTCTGTAAAAACGCCACTTCTACGGTTGTACGCTTCTAGTCATGGGTTCCTGCTCCATCATGTGACTGTATTCTGTGCTCCTCTTAGGGTAGCTGAAAATGAATGAATCAACACCTTCGTCATTCAATTCAACTTAACCTTTCGTCGTACCAATTTCGTTTGCCATTTTATCCAGTGCTTTTATTTTTTCGAAATATCTGCAGTTCTTGCCATAAAGTACTCGATAGTTGTGCTGGGGTTCCAGTACATCGATAGTGAGAACCCACCCTGCGAGAGGAATCTGGGACGGGTCACGGGTCTCTTTCATTGGAAGAATATGCCACAGCGTGCGTTGTCCTTACGCCGCTCCGTTTTCATACAACGCAAGCGAACGCATACCTACGAATGCAGACGTATTTCTAGTGTTCTCATCTCTCTGGAGAGAAGCAACAACCGGAAATACGTCTTCGCTCGCACGCTCGAGAAGGCAAGCATAAGTTTTCCTAATGGCAACGAGATTTTTCGATCAGGAGGATATGGCGGGGGGAATGGTGGAGGAGGGAGGGGGAGGGGAGAGAAGGGGAGAAGGTACCCACTCTACTACAGGTACCTAGTTTCTCCGGAGTACTGATTTTCTCTAGGCAAAAAGGTAAAAGGTAAAGGTAAAGTCACTTTATTTAACGTCGGTATCAATGGAAGCCGACGGTGCGGCCTTTACCCTCCACCCTCTGTCAGAGCTCCGTTTTAAGGGGATTTAAAGCTATAGCTGCACGGATCAGAGGAAAGCCGAAACAGACGTTGAAGTCACCGAGGATCGAACCGGGGACCTCTCGCTCCGAAAGCCGCGCACTATAGCCATCTGAGTCACGACTTTCCTCTGTGGAAAACATCGAAATGTAGGGAATAAGGAATGCAAGTTGCTTGGCTACGGACAAAAGTAAAGTAAAGTCTCTGTTTACGAGCCAGAAGGCCCATCAGGCCGGCACTTATCTCCGGTTTCATTAGCATGAAGCGACTAGGAGTATTTCTAGTCCATCGCAGGGTTACCCCCACCCATTTATACACCTGGGTGGAGAGAGGCACCGTGAGAGTAAAGTGTCTTGCCCAAGAACACAACACAATGTCCCCAGCCAGGACCCGAACCCGGACCATTCGACCCGGAGTCGAGCACTCTAACCATGAGGCCACCGCGCCTCCCAAAGGAGTAATGATTTTCTCTCTCTGTGGAAAACATCGAAATGTAGAGAATAAGGATTGCAAGTTGCTTGGCAACGGGCAAAAGGACATCTAAAAAAGCAGTGTCCTAGGCAGGAATCGGACCTACGACCTCCGTAACTCCGCTACTAGAACTAGTATGTCATTTATCTAGACAAACATCCATAGTTGCATTTGAAATAAGGAAATTCCATTTTAGCACTTACACGATAAGAAGTATGCTGCCAGTACTTAAGCCTCCGCCTCCTCCTCCTCCTCCTGATGGACAGGCAAATCTCGAGGTAAACGTCGCATGCTTGAAAAAAAAATAAAACAAGACAAAAATAAAACAGTGAGGGGTCGGGTTGAAAACGATCCTTTTTAGACAAAACTTGCCTAAAGATAAATGACTTCTTCAAATAGACATATTATTTAGGAAAATGTGGCCTCCCTCAACTCCCTTCATCTCCACGATTGAGTGCATAACAAAGATAAGATTGACTCAGAAAACAATGGACCAAAACAAACAACCAATCAACGATGGACCCTAACCCTAAAAACAATAGAGCTAAGTCCTAAAGGGATCTAATGAAATTAGACGCTGTAAAGAGCTGTGTCCTATCTCAGGGATTGAAAACCTGCCAGAAAATAATGGAGTGGATAGTGCAGGTGAGTTCAGAATGCTGCTGATGGATAGAGAGCTTTGAAGGCATATGTAACGAATGAGGGGCAACCAGGCGGTTGACATAAGTGAAACAAATTCAAGTTTGTTGCAAAGCTTTTATGTTGATATAACCCGTTCAGTGTAATGGAAATTTCATTAAAAAGAGCATGCGGCAACGTCCCCGTCATTAGACATTAAGGTGGTGGGTTTAAATTGCAAAGTTCTTTAAACATAACACAATACTCAAAAAGTGCAAAAAGTAAAAAATAAAAACTAAAAAAAAGTAAGAAGAAATTACATATAATAATGGCTTGTCTTCTTTAAACTTTGATATGGTACCATTTCCTGGCTGAGATGGATCACACTTCAAAGTTATTCTTGATTTCCTTTTTGTGTAAATAGCACATAGGTATGGTTAATGGAATGATTTGACAAAATTTTCCAGCACATTTAACACCTGTTTGATAAACTGCTATGCTAAAATGGAATTGCAAATAGCCAGCTGGTGAATTCCTTTTGAGCAGGGATTTCTAAAGAATTCAAGGACGCTTTCCTTTCGACAAAAATTTAGAAAAAAAAAACGGGTAAGGAATTGAATTAAGTCCTTCAAATTTCTCGATTTCTACAAACCAAGCTGATGACCCGCGAAGGATTCCATACCTTACTTTCGTGTCTTACCTCTGATAAATACAACAAAAAAAGTTTTGCAATTTCAACTAAAACCTTGAGCTAGTAGTAATCGTACTTTTGAGCAGCCTACAAAAATGCGCGTCTTATGTGTGTGTGTGCTCTGCCATAAGGCAGGTCCAGTCCTATAACCGTCTCTCCATGGCACACCTCTCAAAATTAGCATAATCTTTGCCGTTCTTGACCGAGTCCAACACCCCTATTCTCCGTCGTCCTGGGGGCCTCTTGCCTTCGATTCTCCCTTCCATAACAATTGTCAGTAGATCACCATGTCTAAATGTGTGCCCTAGCCATCTCCTCTGTCTATTCCTAATGATGTGTGTGTGTGTGTGTGTGTCTCTCTCCGACCCGGGTGGGTACCTCCTCGTTAGCAACCTTGTCAGCCCAAAAGATACCTAGCAGCTTTCGCTAGCGCCACTTCTCGCAGCTCTCTGACCTTCTGGCATCCTCCTTCCTGATCGCCCAAGTTTCAGCTCCACAAAGTAGTGTACTCCAAACTAATGTGTCAGACTGAAGGAATTCGTCAGCAGCTCTTTCTTTGCAGAGAAGTCATCTTTCACACGTTCAATTCTCGTACGGATGTCTCTTCCAAGACAGGTGAACTGCTTTACTTGAGCCAGTTCCTTGCCTCCCAACATGATCGTAAATTCCTCTCCCGAGCTCTTACTTATCTTCGCGTCTTAAGGACGTGACGCGTTTTTGACACGCGGACGGCAACCGCAAGTGAGCTATTTTCCCTTTTAACTTGTTTTCACGCAACTACATTTACATTGCTAAGTATCTTTCCTCCATTAGATATGACTAATGTAAAAATCTGGGAGACACCACTGTCCTGGCACGCCACATTTTCTCTTCCAGTTGTTGTCCGCGTCTCAAAAACGCGCGTGCTTAAGCTCCCTAATTTAACGCCTGCGGCTCGTGTTTTCCACAGCCACTTTGACAATGTTATGACGCAATTTACCATCAAGAGGACAAACGCATAAAAAACTGTCAATTGGTTTTTTAAAATAACAAAATCCCTAAATGGTTAATTGTCGGGTTAAAATGAGAGGAAAACACGTAGTTAACAGCCGTAAACACGAATTTTATTCACGCGAACATTGTCAATAGCTTTCCTCGCCTCCTGATTCGCTACTTACAACAGACAATAAAATTCATTGGTTAAAAAGCTGACAGTTTCACAGATTTCCGCATGAATTCAAATTTTATCTGTCTGTACTCTTATTGATGATTAAAAATAGCAATTGAGCACGCGAGAATTTAGACAGTTATTGTAAAAAATTCAATACACTGCCAACTGTGATTAGATTCCGTTGTTAAAGCCTTTTTCAGGGTATTTTGTACTCAAAAATTTGGTTTTATCAACGGAGTTGATGATGTAAATTGGCCACCGTACAGAGATTCTAAAAGCTGCCGTTTCGAGCGTTAGCCCTTCGTCAGAGCGAATCGAGGAATTATGGGTTACGTGTAGCTTTTATCGTAGAGTAGGAGCTACGCTATTGGTGGTAACATGCATGGCAACGTGAAAAATAGATATCAAAGTTTCTATTAGTGGCAACGTGCTATGTACCAGTGTGCACTACAAACCTACAGATTCTCACAGTTATTTGTTGTATTCATCATCACATCCATCACATGTCAAGAACTCCATTCCTTATTCTCAATTTCTTAGACTAGGACGTCTATGTAGTGATAACTCCGATTTTTCCAGCAAATCAGAGGAGATGTGCCAGTTCTTCGAAAAACGTGGCTATCCTGTCTTCGTGGTCAAAGCGGGCCATCATCGCGCCCAACAATTTGATCGACAGTCATCACTACAAACGTCACACAAAGATAAGAATGACAGAATTCCATTCACCCTCACTTTCCATCCTCATAATCACGCAGTGAAAAGTATCATTCTTAATAATTTTAAATTACTCCAAAATGATCCCGAGACTGGTAGAATCTTTTCGCAAACTCCACTTATTTCATTCAAACGCGACAAAAACGTAGGCAATGCTTTAGTTAGATGCGCGCTCAAAACTAACGAGCAACCCGGCACTTTCAAATGCACGCGCTCACGATGCAAAACTTGTCTTTTCATTGTTAACACTAGCAAGATATCGGGACCTAAGCGATCTGTTAAGACCACCCATCGTTTCACATGTACCTCCGCAAATGTCATTTATTGCATAACCTGTACGTTATGCAATAAATTATACATTGGCGAGAAAGGTAGACGACTAGGTGACCGATTCCGCGAACACAAAGATGCATCTAAGCCAGTCGCTCGTCATTTTAATCTCCCTAACCATTCCAAAAAACACATGGCTATCTGCGGCCTACATCTAGGTACGACGGAAAGCCGCAAGAATCTGGAACAAAAATTCATCTTCCAAATGGGCACCCTTAATCCTCACGGTATTGACGAAGGGCTTTTCATTTAACTCATATATTCCTATTTTTCACGTTGCCATGTTACCACCAATAGCGTAGCTCCTACACTACTATAAAAACTACACGTAACCCATAATTCCTCGATTTGCTCTGACGAAGGGCTAACGCTAGAAACGTCAGCTTTTAGAATCTCTGTACGGTGGCCAATTTACATTACCAACTCCGTTGATAAAACCAAATTTTTGTATACTACTTGCCCACCGACGCAGCACCACAGTTTCTTTAGAAACTACCCCCTTCATTATTTTGTACTCAGTCCGCCTTTTGTGCCTAGTTCGCACCCTTCAATCCCCATTTTACACTCAGTCCGTGTTTTATACCCGTCCCGCAGTCCGCGTTTTATACTGACCGAATCGCAAACACTTCTCCAGTATTTACGCCACTGAGCAAGTTTTGATGTTTTGAAACCCCTCGCGACGTCGCAAACACTTCTCCACAATCTCATTAAAAAGCTTCCATGTTTTGGAACCTCTTAAGAAATCGCAGACCCGGACGTTTACAAATCATTTTTTTACTGTTCTGAGGCAATGTCTTGGTCATCCTCATCGCTACTGCTTTCTATCTCCTCTCCAGGGGGCACAGTACTGGCACCCTGCAATGCTGTTCCACTAGATGCTTAAATTTCTCAATGGCTTCCATGTTCCTTGAAAATGTTTCCATTATAACCGTCGCCTCTACTGGAATTTCCAAACCCCCTTGCTTATGAATGTCGACCTTAAGCTATCGGTTTTGAAACCAATACATGCAAATTGGTTGGTGGAAATGTCACAGTATTACTTTTACTTTTTCACCAGCGCACAGGGCAGGGTTCATGTCTTGAAAGGATGGGATAAAGCGGGAATAAAGGGTGTATCAGCTGAAGTATTACCACCAGTGTACTATTGCCAATGAAATGTAAATTGTGTATTACTCAAAAATCGCAAAATAAACATGTCGCGAAAATTTCATGTAATAAGGTAGTTCGCTTGTTTAGTGCACGAAATGCTGCTAATTAGAAATTAACACCATCTCTCAATGTCCAGTCGGACTCAATTCAAGCAAAACTATTTGCGTGACATTGCATATTTAATTAAATAAGTATGTTAATCTTGAGCGAATTTTCTGACGGTTTATCTTAATGCATTTGAACTTGAAAATGGTGTCACGATGTCACCGAAACGTCGTTCTTTCCTATCGCTAATGTTAACTTTTTTATGTTTTAAGAAACCTTTGCTTACAAGGAATCGAATGGAATGGAAATGGAAAGCAAATATTCTGGAAACAATTTCCCGTCCCATTGCTTCATTCCTCCACGGGAGTAATAGGTTGAATAAGAAACGTAGAAATACCAAATACTCGTTGATGCATGTGATTGGTTTCTACTGGCCAACCGGAAAATACTGTGTTACATTCGCTACATGAAATTATCTAAATCTTTACCCAAAACTTCTGAACAAAAGGAAAGTACCCCTTGTATGTTCTTCAAGGATTTGTTTCAAAGTCCCATAGGGGAGCAGTTATTTCAGTCATTTGCGCTTACCAACTACTACGACTACGACCACGAATGCCACTGCCACTGCTACTGCTGCTACATTCTCAGAAGTCATTAATAAATCAGCAGATGAAGCCATAGAAGACAATTGTCAATAGGGTGTACAATTTGTAACACGGGTTAAACAACAATAGAGTCTCTCTGCATATTTAAGATGGGCTTGTGGTCTTTGATAAGAACTTATTTTAACAAGCTTCATCTCTTGATTTGTTTATGAGGTGTGAGAACGTTAAAACGTTTACCAGTTGAATTTTATCGCCGTTTTTTTAGGGTCAAAAATGTTTTCACAAGTTACCCCTTTTTCGTTAGTTGATTACGTACAATATCTTCTTGACCACTACCTTGCCCGGGCCTTAAGCCTCATTTACACTAGCAAGTTTTCCTTGACACGTTTTCCTTGGCAGTGTAAATGGCAAATTATGACAAGTTTTTCCTTGACAAGTGTCCTTGTTCAAAAACTAGCATGCTATGTTTTCCTTTGGCAAATTCTCCATTTTCGAATTCCCCATAATACACTTTGTTTGCCCCTCAAATTTTGCATAAACCATTGTTTTCAAATGCTCTTGAGAATATGCAGTGTCCCCAAGAGCATTTGATTACAATAGTTTATGCAAAATTTGGGGGGGGGCAAACAAAGTGTATTATGGGGAATTCGAAAATAGAGAATTGAACAATTCATATTGAAAGTGGAGTATTCTATAATGTCATCAAACATGCTCTTGATATGTCTCTTGTAAAGAATGATGTTCTATTTATTAAATGTTCTATTTATTGCGCTTGTAGAGCGAAGACAAACAGGGTACTAAATATGAATAAATTTGTAGGTACTTTGTAAAACTGCGACCCCGTACCGCATAGCCAGCTAAGCAGAAATCAATCAAATTACTCCGGCTTCTAAGATAGTCTTTCATCTTGAATGTATTATATTCCGCGCACTGGGAAGCCAGCTTCTCGGATAGTCAACCATCTCGAATTTATTGTCTTCGGTGTCCGCGCACCGCGTAGCCACTGTTTTCAACTCAGTCGAAGTGGCAGGGTATTCAATACATCTTATTCGATGGTTTAACATGTAATACGTGCGGATATTTTGCGAGTTGCGTAGTATTTTCCCGAGCCCCGCAGGGGCGAGGAAAAATACGAACAATAAGCAAAATATCCGCGAGTATTGTATGTTAAACCATCGAATATGAGATTATTCCACTGCAAAAAGGTGTTATTTTGCTCCAATTTTATCTGTTCTTCAGGGCGCGTGCGAACTACGTAAACAGCACAAAAAAGCCAGCCAGAGATCTTTAATTGATTGGATGAACAAAATGACGCGTGACAAGCGATTACAAGCTAAATTCTCAGGCTTTGCATCGTGTTGAAAACAATTTCCTTCATTGAATAACTCCCGTTCCGTCCGTATTTGCTCTGTTCTAAACCGGTCAAACCGGGACACTACAGTGTATTACCATCTCACATTTTGCGCGTTCTCTTGACCAAACATGGTAAAATGGCGTAATAGTGGAATAATCAGAATTCGTGCTGGATTTCGTATATAAAATTCCAGGA
>JALIRR010003580.1:7500-15000 GCA_023091755.1 Montipora sp. Colony 1 RG-2022
TTCTGTATGCTCTCATTTGCGCTTCTTTTTTGAATATTACCGCCATTGCTATTGACAGACTTCTTGCTGTTTCACTTCATCTGAGATATCAAGAGCTTGTGACTTCCAAACGTGTTATGATAGCCCTGCTTGCGATATGGCTGGTAAGTTGTGTCTCTTCTTCTGTTAGCGCAACCACACTGCGAACCCTATATCGCTGCCGTTCTTAGATCCATCGGATTTGTTTTGACGACAGTTGCATACATTCGTGTTTACAAAGTGGCAAGATATCATCGTAATCAACTTCAAAATCAATTTCAGAGGCAAAATTCGCAAGCAACGGTGCTCCTCAGAGAACGGAAGTCTGCCTTGAATGCTGTATATATTTACATTGTATTCCTCGTCTGCTATCTTCCAAATTATTGCTGTCTCTTATTTCTGGCAACAAGTAACTGGCGTGGCTCGACTTTGGTAGCCTATGAAGTCACATTGTTCGTCCTTCTTCTTAATTCTTCATTAAATCCTTTGGTTTACTGCTGGCGGTATCCAGAAATTCGTCGAATAATGAAGAGCACCTTGAAGAAAATATTCCGTGTTCCTGAAGAATAATTTACGATGTACAGGTTTTTTTTTTTTTCATTTTAAAGCATCGCCTTCTTTGTTTTTGAGTAGACAGCGTTTTATGAAAGTGATTCTATTGTGAAAAAATCGACATCAAGTCTGATCCAACCAGACCAACAGTTTTGTAAACACGAGGGATGCGTTTTTTTCAAACATTGGCCTTCTGTAGTTTTCCTGTGCTGTTCTTGGTTTGATCCGGTTTTCTTGACAAACCCATAACGTTTCTTGGCTTCTTGTGTATTGCTCTAAACTGCCAGCTTCCAAACTTTGTCAGCCCGAATCAACACTCAATTAGAAACTGCCTGGCAATTTCGTTCAGTCACTTAAGATGTCAACGATGGAAGTGCTACATTTGAATCAGAGCCCGATTAAAGCAATAACTCCCTTTGGGCTAACAGTTGAGGCAGTGAATAATTTTATTGTACATGGGTTCAATGATGAACATAATAGTCATCTTATTTAAGTATCTAACTTATATACCGGGAAAGTGTTATCTTCTTATTGGGAAGACTGCAAGTCTACCCTGTAAGCACAAGGAAAGGTTACGTTTATACAAACGTTGGCCGTGTAGCACTTATATTTCAAATAGAACTAACTGAAGAGAGTGTAGTGTAACCGTGCTAGATTTCTATCCCATATGAACCATGTGAGCGTTAGCCCTACTGATAGAACTGGGGCCACACAAGGACAGAGAAAAACTCTGACCAGGGTGGGAATTGAACCCCCGACCTTCGGGTTAGATCTTCGCCGCTCTACCGACTGAGCTACAAGGTCAGACGGGAGCAGGCCGTGGGAACTGAAGATGTTCAAGTCACGGCAATTAACACGTACAAGTACAAGGAAAGGTTACGTTTATACAAACGTTGGCCGTGTAGCACTTATATTTTAAACAGAATTAACTGAAGAGAGTGTAGTGTAACGTGAAGTGCTAGATTTCTATCCCATATGAACCATGTGAGCGTTAGCCCTACTGATAGAACTGGGGCCACACAAGGACAGAGAAAAACTCTGACCAGGGTGAGAATTGAACCCACGACCTTCGGGTTAGATCTCCGCCGCTCTACCGACTGAGCTACAAGGTCAAGCGGGAGCAGGCCGTGGGAACTGAAGATGTTAAAGTGACGGCAATGAACATGTACAAGTACAAGGAAAGGTTACGTTTATACAAACGTTGGCCGTGTAGCACTTACATTTTAAAGAGAATTAACTGAAGAGAGTGTAGTGTAACGTGAAGTGCTAGATTTCTATCCCATATGAACCATGTGAGCGTTAGCCCTACTGACATCTTCAGTTACCATGGCCTGCTCCCGTCTGACCTTGTAGCTCAGTCGGTAGAGCGGCGGAGATCAATTCTCACCGTGGTCAGCCTGAGTTTTTCTCTGTCCTTGTGTGGGCCCAGTTCTATCAGTAGGGCTAACGCTCACATGGTTCATATGGGATAGAAATCTAGCACTTCACGTTACACTACACTCTCTTCAGTTTACCCTGTAAGCAGGCTCTTTCGTTGAAAATGGCGCTCGGGCGAGAGATAAGGTCTTGGTGACCAAGCGCTTATATCTCGAACGCGCGCCATTTTCAATGAAAGAGACCTCTTGCAGGCTACTGCAAGTCAGATCAAATGAAATGAAATCAACAGAAGCAGATGAAAGAACTTGTTGGGTTTTGATGAGATGGGAATAAAAACCACTCGAAACAGAGAACAAAACCAACAAACTCAATCCACATACGATGTTTACTCCAGGAATTGCACCCGTTCACGTTAATTATAGGAGATTGCTAGTGTTCTCGCTCCTGCGCCAACCACGAAGCTCCTGGCGACCGTACTCTCCAGTGCAGATTTTAACACTGATAATTACTTCTAAGCAACGACAATATTTTTAACTGTATTCATAGCCTTTCTCTCTTTCTCTGTCTTTCCGACAGGGACTCGCAACAGGTCCGCAAATATGGATAAAGGTACCATCTCCTGTTGCGTTTTGATGGATCTCCAAAAGTTGTTTGACATTGTTGACCATAGTATCCTTCTTCTCACACACTCATTCCATTTATCACTCTTTAGTTGCAGCTTATCTTTTCAATGACGTGATTGCGTGCGGCCAAGCTAACAACTCCCAGTTAGACAAAATTCTTGTTTCTTTTGTCTCGATGCAAAGATTTCACCGCTGAAATTGCTTTATCTTCAGTTACTCTGGGAAACGATGCAAGATGTAAAGAAATGTTATCCACCGCCCGGCGTAAATGTTAGGCTTTCTCTGTATGTCTGGATCAATACTGATCTCGAGCCACTTCTTTGAGTTAACATTTTTTCTAGACATTTCAAAAAATTATTGAAGTAAAGGTTAGTACTGTGTAACAATTTAAGGAGCTTCGTGAAAGAACGATGACATTTAAAGCTAAAAGCTTGTGAGGTGTGGAAAACTTCATTAAAAAATAAAACGTATTCACAGTAACACTATAAATACTAATGTGCTATTTCAAAAGTACACAAGAAACCGATCTTTTTTTCAAATTGAGTGACGTAGATTAGTGTATATCAGCTATATTACTGAAGTAACTGTTTAGGACCTCAAAGCTTTTGAGATAAGACCTTCACAAAAGAAATAGTAACAATAAAATGACTATGTTCTTGATTTTTTTAATTGCAAGGAAAAGTGGTGACTTTAATTCGCAAAGAAAATTTTTGAATTTATTTCATCAATATCCCTTAAAATTATGTCGAATACTCTTGTAAATCCTTCAAGCTCGATCTCCGAATCGGTTTTAAGTCCTATGAATTCACTAAATTAAATTTCCTTTAAGATGGCTTTTGCACCTTTTTCAAAGATATTTCTGTGCAGGGAAATAAAATCAAAATTAGCCAGTATGTTGATGATACGACCCTCGTCTTTAATGGTTCAAAGAAATCTTTTACTGAGCTCTACAGGATTTACGTAACAGTAGTTTTATATCTGACCTCAGACGAAAAACAGCCGGAGGTACTGGCATTTCTTCTGACATGGGAGAAAAACTAGGTGCTTGGCTATCTCGCTAAGGACATCTTGAAATTTTAAGGTGGGGTTGTACGGCTAGTTTTTGAGAAAAAAGTCTCTGTTAATGTCTAGTTTCTAGTCCCCCTCCAAGAGCTCTGTCACTATATTTTGCATTTTCCCCTGATTTGCATTTATTTGTTTGGTAAAATCACTCTTTACATCAACTGCAGTGACGAACACTTCAGAAGAGACATGCTGTTGCTTAAATTTCACAGATTTCAAAATCTTCATCTTTTTCTTCGGAAAACTGTAGCAAGCCACCTTAAGTGACAGAGAGGGATGACTCTGCGAACATTTTAGAATGATCGTTACAAATACTTTTATCTGCTGATGCAAAATAAATGAATTATACCAAAAAATGAGAAATAGCAAAGAAAAGGCACTTGTCTCGTTCTTGTGGGTTCTTAATTGTACTTTAGAGAACATTTGTCTTATTGAACGCATTTTTTCAAATCACCAATCAGTGTATCTATAATTATGATTAATCGCAATTATACGCCCAAGATAGGTCACGTGATTATAAAGAATTACATCTCATATTAATAGTTCACAGCAATGATTAATTAAAACTCAACAAAATTAACTATTGGAGGGTAATGTGAAGTGCTAGTTTTCTACCCATGTAAACCATGCGAGCGTTAGCACTACTGAATAAATGGAATTGGACCCACACAAGGATAGAGAAAAAACTCTGACCGTTAGTGAGGCTAACGCTTATATATTCAAGCCAAATGAAGTAAAAATGCAGCAAATGCCGCGAAAACTAATCTTAGTTGGAAGCAAAAGAAAAACTGCCAAGCCTTGTGGCTTGGAATTGTAGTATTTTTTGTGTCAAATGTTGCAAATACACCGTGGGCCGGTTTTATAAGCATCGGCATGATACTTTGAAAGCAACAATGGCAAATATCACAAGAATAAGTGAACAGTGAAAAAAAACGACTTAGGAACGAAAGTAAAGTGGACCCTTTGCAGGGCGCGAAAGAAGCAGTATTTGAGAGGTACTTCCACTTACTCTTGAAAGGTGTCCCCATGCTCAGGAAATGTTCTTAATTAGGACGAACGGCTGCGGATCCCATCATAAAATAACAACGTGCAATAGATTTAATTTTACAGACAGAAAACGTCTTTAATTTTAATTTGCTCATGCCACCTATATTCCGGACTTTAAAATACACAATAAAATTACTAGATTCTTATTGGATAAAGGCAGTAAAAATGCATCAGTTGTTGCAATTACGTTTATAGCAACTACGCACGAACGACTGAGAGCGGCAATGAATTCAAAGGAAAACTGATCGCTAGTGGATTCACCATTTCAAATAAAATACGTAGCAGATGATAGTGGAAACGAGTTCTACGACCTGGATGAAGGTTTTTCCTGGTTGAATGGATTTCTTCCATAACTGAAAATAGTTGGCGTTAACTGCTTCTCGAGAATCGAAGATCTTTCTTTCTTTGATTTCCTTCTTTCTGTAGTTTAATCAACTAACCGTGTAACAGTTTTTATCAGTGAATAATGATTATTACCTTTTTCGTCTGTTAAATAGTGAGTCAATTGACTTTTTGTTCTCTTTTGGTAAAGATTTTGGGAGGAAGGGGGGAGGTTATATCCAGAAACGTCTCTATCCCTAAGTAATAGTCATTCAAAGCAAAACTCATCCTGTTTTATTTTATCTTTTTATGTAAATAACCAGTTTTTCATCAGCAGCCTAGTTTACATTTGGAAAATAAGATCCACCCTTTAGCCGATATATATTTAAAATTATGGCAAAACTTCCAAATTCACACTGAACGTCTTTCATTCCTTGTATATTCTTCCATCGAAGCAATTAACTGAGTCGATCTTGCATGCTCTTTTAAAAAAATCGCTTTATTTGTACATTTCAACTTTTTATCTGACAGATTTCTTCGGGAAAAATATGCGAACAAAAGTCAGTGCAAATATATGTCCATGTGGTTTGAAGTTATGTAATTATTTGCTTTTGGAATGAAGGTTCCCTTTAATTAAGACAGATGAGATCGAGTTGATTCGTGGTGCTCCGAACTCGAAGACATGTTTCCCCCTTTAATTAATAAATATTTTCTTTAATTGATTTTTTCTTGACTATATTGAATACAAATAATGCGGTGATCTCCTCTAATCCTAGAAAACTGAAGAAGATGAAGATAAAGAAGAAGAAGAAGAAAAAGAAGAAGACATACAAAACTTATACGTTCGAGATAAATGTAATAGCTGTCTCTGCAGCTGAATCTGCGATCAATTTCAAGTGGTGACAAAGGATGGACACAAAGCAATATTCCGATCCCACCTGATTTGTACGTCAATTAAAAATTGCATTGTTTGTAGGAGCCACAAACTATTTTGAAAATTGCTGTTAGCTTTTCCTTTTGTGCTGTCACTAAAATTACCCTTATTTCAGGAACAATAATCACACCTGACCTCTATAATCGGACCCTAATGCGCCCGGTTCATAAAGATGATGGTGCTTCACGATCCCGGCCGTTAATTTCAGCGAGTTACTATATGACCAACCAGACTTGCATTAACTTCTTGAGAATGATACGACTTCTTGTTCAGTTTTATAGACCAACCTTGTTTTCACTGACTGTATTACACTTTGTTTTTTCTCCCGTAGCTACATTTGGAAATATTCCAGAGCGATAGCTTTTCTCCCCTTATTTTCGTTATTTGCATGATTCCATTGTTTAGAGTTAGCTGCGAATGAAGACAGGGTACACAAATGGGAACATTAAAGTAAACAATTTGTTGTTTATGAAGGACTTGAATAATTATGTTTGCTAAAGACGAGAAAGATATTGAGAGCCTCCTGCGAACAATACATGCAATAGGTAAGGGCACTGGCATGGATTTCGGAATCCAGAAGTGTGGTGAGTTAGTGTTAATGTGTTAGTGTTCGTGCTGCAGTCCAGACTTAATGGTCGCAATAAGATCAAAGCGATAATCACTTGGGCAACGTCACTTATGAGATATGGTGGTGGTTTTATTGCGTAGAGAAGGGTGAACTGAACAGCTTGGATCAGCGTACCCGCAAGTTATTGACTATGAACAAAGAATTTAACCCTAAGAGCGACGTTTCAAGGCTGTATGTAAGCAGGAAGGAAGGTGGAAGAGGACTTACAAGTATTGAGAGCTGTGTTAGGGCTGAAGGAAACAGTCTTGCTTGGAATATAAACAGTACCACTGAAGAGATGCTTGAAATGATGAAGGTTCACGGACATTTACAGGTAAGTGAAGTTGTAGAGCCAGAATAGTTTAAATGGGAGAAACCGGCGATTGTGGCTAGGAGGCCGGATATCGTGTTTGTTGATAAGGAAACCAGTCAGGTCAAGATAGTAGACATAGCAATTCCTGGAGACACTCGGGTCAAGCAGAGAGAGGTGAAAAAATGGAGAAACACCAGTTGCCAAGTTACAAAGGACGAAATTGGGAGACTGTGGAATATGAGAAACGTCTGTGTTGTCTCAGTTGTAGTCGGTGCTTTGGGAATGATCTCCAAAGGGAGTTGACCCTGCTTGGAAACTTTGGCTACTTTTTTCTCCTGCTTCCAAGCGAGACGTCCCAGATTGTTAAGTCAAATATGTGGTTTCATTATTTGAAATCATTGCTTTCCTTTAAGATTTTACAGTACACCTGATCAATACTGATTTCGAGCAACTTCGTTGAGTAAAACGTTAATATAATTTAAGGAGCTCCTTTTTTGAAATGAAGTCACGTTGATCAATGTTTATCAGCTCTGTTAATGGAGTTACCGTTTAGGACCTCAAAACTTTAACCTCTGATACAAGTGCTTGACAAAAGAAATAGTACTAATATGATAATATGTTGTAGTTTTTTTTAATTCCAAAAAAA
>JALIRR010003580.1:20000-35000 GCA_023091755.1 Montipora sp. Colony 1 RG-2022
CAAAAACAACAGATAATTCAATACTTTGTATACCTATGACAACGGTCAAGAGCGAAGAGATTAAGCTTACCAGCCATATTGCCACTAAAGCTTTTAACACGCGTTCGGCAGTCACTAGCTCCTCATATCTAAGATGAAGAGAAATAGCAAGAAGTCTGTCAACAGCAATGGCAGTCACATTCAGAAACGACACGCAAACTAAAAAAAATAGTATTATTTCAAAAGCAGTCAAAATTATGGGACAGAGTTCCTCAAGGTTTTCCCCGTTTTGGTTCACTGCTGTTCGGAAAACCACTGCGATCATTAACTGAGCGAACAATCCTACGCCGAGATCAGAGAAAGCGAGACTTAGAAGCAACTTCCTCAAATTGTCGGGTAGCGATGAAGCTTTCCACAAAGCGCGAATAGCCAGAGTATTTGCAAATATCGCCACAAGCGAAAAAAGAAAGTGTAACACACACAGCGAGGATATTGTTGTCCTGCGAACTTGAACTACGCGTTGAATGGCATACAAAACGTATGTACATATCTGGTCGACCATCATGTTAACTTCGATTTTCTTTTTCAAAATGATGATTTGCGTTTGCAGAATCAAACTTTTCAACTCCCAGTTTCAAGAAGGTCTGGAGCCGTTCACCAGGAAGGCACGGGTGCTTTTCAGGAAACGAATGCAAATGTTACACTTTCAGTAAAATTGGTGGGAAAAATTGCTCTACGTATCAGCTCTCGAGATTTTGAGTAATTTTTAGTCTGAAGGACGATCTCCTTGTACAGAGAACCAAGCATAGATAAAAGGCTGCCAAGATATTAATGAACGTATTCTGACAAATCTTGTTAGCACAATGGCAAACAACAAGGAGTGATTTTATTGTAAGCCAAGCCGAACAAAAAAGTTAAGTGATAAAGAAAGATGACTCTGAAAAACAAGGATTTAATAAATGATCGTAACAAATGCTTTTTCGGCAGATGCCAAATGAATGGAATATAACGAAAAAAAATGAAAAATAGCAAAGAAAAGGCACTTGTCGAGTCCTTATTGGTTCTTAATTCTACTTTAGAGAATACCAAGAGCTCTTGTCTCATTAAACGCTTTACTCAAATCACCAAATATATTTATCTATGATTACGCCTGATCACAGTTATATACACAAAGATAGGCCATGTGATTATAGAGAATTATATGATCTAATATTAATAGTTCCTAGCAATGATTAACTAAAACTCTGCAGGACTTAATGTTTCTTTTACTTCTCCAAAAGCAAAAGAAACAGTACTAGTACTCTTCTTTTGAACTATATCTGCAGTGTAGAACAGTGTATCGCTGAAATTCCAAAAATTCAACCCTTTGTCAGTAATTACTACCTAAAAAAAAATATGGCTTTTGTTAATTATGCTTAAGAGATTTGATGGAACACCCTTAACATTTCGAAGACAAATTGATAGAGTAACTCTCTTTAATAAGGATGCCGGATCACCTGCCTGTATGCTTTTTTCTTCCAGAATCAACCACGAAACACACAGTGAATACTAAATCCCTCTCTCAACCCATGCCAATTATTTTAAATACAGGTTTCTTTACCTCAAACGGTTAACTAAAATATCTCAGATTAAGAGCCACGGAGGGGATTAAAATTCTACATTAATTGTTTTTAATCCTATCAATGTGACGGCTTCTTCCCTGCACAACATCTTTAATAGGTGGCATGTAGAAAGCGAAGTGGAATAGTAACAATGGGAATTCAAAGTGGGCCCTCCAGAAGCCACAAAAATAATGTGGATTTTCTATACAATAGCAGAATGCTTTTTCAGGAGAAGAGGAAATCTAATATGTAAGTTAAATGTTGAATACAACAAAACAAAAGAGCGACATGATGACAAAAAGAGGGCAAAGCGTTGAACAGGAGAATGTAGATCTCTGCAACTCCAAAATGTTTAAGTGAAGGTAAAGGTAAATGTAAAGGTAAATGTAAAGTAACTTTATTTAACGTCGGTGGTTCGTTCAGCTGCGAGACTGGTGTCAATGGAAGCAACCGGTGCGCCCTTTCCCCTCCCCCCTCCCCCGGCAATTCAATATATAGTTCATCATGAATCATTTCATCGTTATGAATATGCCTGTTATACAGTGAAAAAAAATAAAAACGATTAATGACAAAAGTAAAGTGGACCAACTCCAGTGCGCGAAAGAAGTGGTTTTTGAGAGGTACTTCCACTCACTCTTATTCAGTGGTTGTTTTGAGAGATGTCCGGCTTATGCTAAGGAGTTCTTAAATAAGTTAAGAGAAACAGTCACACGGGGTCATTATAATATAACAACGTCCAATATCTAAACAGTATATATATTTTTTCGCTGATAAACACCATTAGTTTTAATGTGCTCATGTCAACCCTTATTCCGGACACCAAAATACACTCAGTTAAACTAGTAACTAATCTCGGATTATTGATGTTCCTTCGACAGTCGCTTTAAAAGCGAAGGAAAGAAACCAAAAAATCACGAGGTTCGCGATCGTCATTCAGTTGCGCATATAACGTATCAATGCACGTATGACGTAATTCAAGATGGCGCTAGCTGAAAAAGCAGACGAACGAACAAAAACGAAACTTTGCTAAAGCTCATTCTATACACAGGAAACCCAAGATTAGAAATGTCGAACGCAATTACTAGATTCCGATTGGATGACACCAGTCAGTATAATTTTATCATAAGTTGTTTCAATTGAGTTTATGTTAAATACGCGCGGCACTGAATTCAAAGGAAAACTGACCGACAGTGAAATCGCCATTTCAAATAAAATATTGATGAGCAAACTCTAAAACCGGGCGTAGAAAATCATGGTGGAAACGAGTTCTAAGACCTGGATGAAGGTTTCTCATGGGTGAATGAATTTTGCCATACCATAACTAAACACTGGTGTCTTGCATTAATTTCTTCTCTTCAATCGAGGATCTTTATTTCTTTCTTTTGACATCAAACGAATGAATGAATGAATGAACGAACGAATGAATGAATGAATGAATGAATGAATGAATGAATGAATGAATGAATGAATAAATGAATGAATGAATGAGTGAATGAATGAATGAATGAATGAATGAATTAATGAATGAATGAATAAATGAATGAATGAACAGTTAGATTCATGGGTCTCTTATGTAACTTTTGGTGTTCCTTTTTGCACCATTTTTCCCCTTTGTAACGTTCCTTGTTCCTTGTTTTTGCAACTTCCGTGGTTACATAAAGGAACATGTGTTCCCTATGGTAACTTGTGCTCTCCTTTTTGTAACGTTCCTTTTTGTAACACGTTCCTTTCTGCAACTTTCCAGGTTACAACAGGGAACATGTGTTCCTTATGGTAACTTTTCAGTGACTTTTTGTAACCCACGAAGGTGCTTTCGGTAACCAAGTAATGAAACTACTGCCGTTTAAATTGTTTTAGGGTCCATGTTTGTATTACCTGACCTCTTCTTAGACCGCGCACCGGTGGCTCAGTTGGTTGAGCACCGGGCTGTCACGCGGGAGGTCGTGAGTTAAACTCCGGCCGGACCAACACTCAGGGTCTTTAAATAACTGAGGAGAAAGTGCTGCCTTTGTAATTACATCTGCAAATGGTTAGACTCTCTAATCTTCTCGGATAAGGACGATAAGCCGGAGGTCCCGTCTCACGACCCTTCAATGTTCATAATCCTGTGGGACGTAAAAGAACCCGCACACTTGTCGTAAAGAGTAGGGCATGTAGCTCCCGGTGTTGTGGTCTGGTCTTTCTGGTCTGGATAGGGTAGGGTGGAGCACCTCGCATAGGACCTCGAGTCCTGTTCGTGCTCCTTCCCTCTGGGCAGGTTTGCCCAGTACAAGAGACAAACCAGATGTCTCGTAAAACATTACAGGCATGGCCATAAAGAATACTGTATCTAGACTTTTAGCAGTACATTTACAATAAGTCTCTAATAAATTATTTTTCTAGTAAGCGAAGCCCATTTACTCGGTAAATTATCATTTGCGTTGACCGAACAGCTTCTTCCATGTATCCAAAATCGAAAACTCGCTTAGAGAAAGCAAACGATATTATTTTCATTATCCTATATTAACGTCTAAGTTGTTGACAGTAATAAAAACAGCAGACTTTTAATGACATTCTACTGTGCTGTAGCAGTCTAACAAGGCAATAAAAAAAAGCAACGGATCAACCCTTATCAGTAAAACAACAACTTCACCGCAATGAAATTACAGCAACGAGCTAATGAAATGAGACGATGAAAACAGTTGAAGACAACGAAACGAGTTATTACAGTTGTACTTTCTTCGTCCGCAAATGTAACGTACTATCAGGGCTGGGTTATTCAAAAGCGATTTGGAACTAAGTAATAGTAACAGAGCTTGATCTCAGAGATTACGGCACCAAAAAATCTCTTTTAAACAGCAAGGCCGTGAACTTCATCTATTTACTGATTGAGCATGAATACATACATGGTGGAATTAACAATAGGACATAGGTCCCCTACGAGGTTAACCACCAGGATACACCACAGAAGACAGACCACAACACCGGGAACTACATGCCCTACTCTTTACGACAAGTGTGTGGGTTCTTTTACGTCCCACAGGATTGTGAACATTAAGGATTGTGAGACTGCACCTCCGGTTTATCGTCCTTATCCGAGATGTAATTACAAAGACAGCACTTTCTCCTCAGTTATGTAAAGACCCTGAGTGTTCGTCCGGGCAGAGTTGAACTCACGACCTCCCGCGTAACAGCCCGGTGCTCAACCAACTGAGTCACCGGTTACACAGAAGTGTTTAATTGCGTTCGACGAAAAGGAGAACGCAAGCCTGATTTCGTTTTTGCGTCCTTTGTCTTTCGAGTTGATGTGCCTGTGAACGGCTATGCATAATTTTTCGAGATTGCTGTAAGGAAACCAAAATGTCCCCCCGCTTGATTTTCGCAGGATAATGTATCGGCCGGGAAACTGGTGCGAACTTATGACGACATCTGACCTCGTTTTCGCTCTCGTTTTAGGATATTTTTTATATTCGTTGTAATGCGCATTTCATCGTTTCTGTATGGATTTATGTGCAACAGAAATATTAAATTAAATTAAATTAAACTACGTCACATTCTCGTTACCTGTGATAAGACATGTGGCGAACATGTGAGCAGGCCATGTGAGCTCGTCTTCACGATACAGTCGCCGTAGGCATCGCCATTTTGTGCTCTCAGCGTTGGATTTTGGTGAGTTTAAACGCTTCGACGGTAGCATTTATGGCAATCTGAGGGAATGGTCTTTGTTTATTTTATATGCTAACGAACACGACTTTGAATCGCCATGGCTTTCAGGATGTTAACCGTGGGAACAGCTATATTTTGATTGCATTTGTTGATTAGTTACAGTCGCGACAGATACATGCATTGTACATGTAGCTCTTTATCCGGTCAAATACTGTTTGAAATCGGTGGAAAAGTACTCTGAAGGCAAGATCCGTAAGGGTGAGGTTAAACCAAGGAACGGCAAATTATGTGAATATTGTCTACTTCATTCATCATGGATAATACTTGAATCAGTTGCAAGGAGTTTGTTTACGCTGACGATAAACGAGCAGACGATTGCAAATGATTGCTTATGTTTGTGCCGCTTCCAGCCGAGTATAATGTATGTTAAATATACTTTTACAAATTAGCTTTTGCGCTTAAACATTTGCAGTGAATGTGAGAACATTTAGCAGGAAATTTGAAGGGTAAAAATTGTGAGCCTACGGAAACTGGCGCTGTCACTCAACGTATCAACAAATCGCAGTTTGTACAGGGGAACACTTAGCTGGAATCGGACTTTGACATTATAATATATATATATATATCTGTAAAACCTTCTTTGCCGATCAGTTTAGCAATAGATCTGAGTTGAAAGTCAGGTAGTGAAATCATTTATTTTAGGTATATATATTTACGTGACGGCGTCGAACACACTCTCATAATCTTTGATTACTTCTAGTTAATAAGAAGGATTTATGTGTCCTTCAAACAAAGTCTAACTATCTGTAACTTTAATATCTTATGCTCAGAGACAAATCAGAAATGTGTAATTTGATTTACTACTAAATTACGACCTCAAACGGAAGACAATGCAGTCTAAAAGTACGAACTAAAACGTATTAACGCCACTTTCTTTGTTTAAACGAAGAGCTGTTTTCCGCTCTGTGCGAATTTTATCGCACAGCAGCTGTAATGGAGTGAACTGCTTAAAATTATGCTCGCCCGTGGGGCATAAGTTTCAGCCTCTTTAGTGTTTGCTTTTGTTCATCATCATTAAATACTCGACCAGACTTTACGTAAGTTTTGGTACTCGTTGTCACAGACGTATCATCAACAAACGCAATGCTCTGTTGTTCTTCTCCTTCCTCTCTTGTCTCGGCCCTCTCGTCTGGGAATAATCCAAAACCGCCTTAGCTTGTCAGATGCAGTTTCTATCTCAGTTGGTGGTTGAAAACCGCCTAAAACTCTTCCGCTTTCTTGCCTTACCTTCATCAAACTTCTCAACCTTGTCTCTTATCCTTATCAGAGGAATGTTCCTTTATGCTGTATGTTATAACATTTGTCTGCAGTCTTCTCTGAACGAGTCATGAGATTAGCAAGGTTTTTTTTTTCAGTGAGTTCTGTTTCTCGTGAACTGCACTAACTATAGTGTTTCTTACCAAGGTCGCACTTATCCTCTCAGCGTCTTTGTGCGGAAACCATGGAGGAAATCATGGCTTTACAGTCCCAGATGACGAAAACTCTGTCCTTAGCAGTCAAGATCACTCCTTGTAAAGAATAGCTCATCTTACCGATGAAAATAGCTAGCCTCGTGTAAAGATTTTTACTCATAACTAAGAAGACTGGGCCATGAGATTCCAAGTTCTTATTACTCGTGCTACATATTGCTCTCCCTCCTGCTCTGCTTTGCGCTCCGATACTCTCCTACTGTGAGGTTAGCCAGTGGTCCTGCTCTGGAGGCATTGTTAATGCAGAGAGTAGTGAGAAAAAAGTCGTGAACAACTGTAAATTCGGTTTGGCTTGGATAGCTATTCTCTTCGCGAATTCTTGAATATTTTTCAATCAGTTTTACTGCAGATCGCGCAGGTTTTGACACATCAAAAGCAAGCATATGCATTTGCTCTGGGGTGACCAGGCGGTCTACATCTTTAGCCTTTTTCTCTCAATTCCTCCTTGCAATAGGCTTATTGTACACGGAAGAGCTCATCCATGCATTATCTTGTTCTTTGGCAGCGCGTACTGCGTCAAACTTAAGGCTCAAGCCGCTCGGCTTCTCCACCATCAAAAGCCCAAGAACTCAGACAGAGACCCGAGATAGGATTTGTGCGTTCCAGGTCGTCTTTTTTTCTCCAAAGGATCAAGCCATTTATCACGGATAAGACGAATAAAGGCAAAGAATTTACCCTGTGATATGCTGGGTCAACTTTCTTCACAATACTTCTGACTTGAGCTACGTATTGCTTTGTCGTTTTTTTCCTCACCTCCTCCACCATCTATCCCTGTCAGCCAAGTAAAGAAGTTGTCTAGCACCTGTTCTGTCCGGCTGTTGTTGAAAGTCTCCTCTTGAATATCATGAGACCTTTCAAGAATTTCATCATGCAGATAAGGTTGAGAGTGCGTCATCCATTTCTGCTCATATCAAATAAAAATGAGCCACAGACACTTCAATTTAGAAAGATAAAAGATATATTTGTGATATCGTCACGCTATACTAAAAATTCAGTTTTGTACACATTTACCTGCGCTAATTAACAAGAACACGGTTTTGTAGCTGTTTAGCATCTTCAAGACTTCCATCAGACAATGCTTGAAACATGGCAATCGAATCTGATTCATCCCCCACACACGCTGTAAGGTCTAAGGGACAACTTTTTGAGAATAACTTAGTACGCGTCAAAAATTGGACTCGAAAATAAATTAGAAAGAAACCAGTTGGTATCACGCTGAAGTAATCTAGCAGTTTAATGGTACAGCAGAAGAGTAATGTTGTCATTTGGCTTCAGTATTCTTGCGCATGCGTTCGCATGCTTGAAAACATTTTCGTTTTCCAAAAATCGGCTTGCTTTAGGTAATATATGATAAATGGAAGTCTCAGTACACAAACGGTGAAAATGATAAATGAATACACCGACACAATACATTTTTTACAAACGTTTTCCTATCCATGATCTGGATAAGGATACATTTTTTTTGTTTACCAGACTCGTTTTCTTCACGCTCAAGTTCCTGAAAGCTCTGAATGATCTTGGTTTCTCTTGAATCTCCGAATAGAAAGGACGCGATTATTTTGTTACTTCGAAGAAAAAAAACAAAGTGATTTTCAACGCAGTCAAATAAGTCAGCGTTCCTTTCCGTAACCATTGATTGAATGATTCAACATGGTTGACAGGCTTTAAATAGAAAATAAAACCTAACTATGACCTCTACGTTTTGTTTTCACTTAGTTCTGACGAGAAGCGTAATATCCCTGAAGGGTTGCTTTTTCTAAACAAGTAAACACTTTTTGCGTAATTGCCATTTGGTTGATTTTCCAGAAAAATTCAAACTTTTCAGTGAATTCCTCCTTTAGTCTTAGAACTATAATTAACAAGATCTCTTTTGACTGCATTATCATTTAAAACCGTCTTAATGGAAACGAGAAATTCTGACTTTTTCGGAAAATGTTTCTTTTCATAACGATTTTCGTGTGGGCGTGCATGTCCACAACTTTAGAGACCCTTTTCGAAGAAAACCATTTGAAGCGAGGAAAATCTACGCCATAGAGCAAAAGAATCTTTTTATTTCATTAAATATCTGTCCTCATGAAGAGGATTGGCCAAATGGAGTATATAATTTTTGTAAAGTTCCGGGGTTCCTTTTTGGAACACGTTTGCGAAGACTACCCTCTCTATTCTGATGAATTTTTTTTGGCATTAAACAAACTTAAAAGACAATTACTATTTTACTAGATAAAGACAGGAATACTTAATCTTTGCTATTTAAAAAATTAGCTCCACCTGACTTTAACAGATCACGTTATTTAGCTGTAAAACATAAGCTCTCACTTCGCATAAAAGCCGAAATTGTACTAGTCCAACCTGCCTCTAGCTTTACGACAAAAAAAGACTTTAAAATTTCTCCTAGGTTTCTGAGAATTTAATTCCTCTTTTAGTAGAAATGTAGCTACTGCTTTGTCAAATGTTAATAAAACAGATTTAAACAAAGAGAATTTACAGCTCTTTATTGTAAAAACTTCGAATTAGGCCGTTTTCGTGTTCGCGAAAAACCTACTCAGCTCTACTCGGAATAAAAGTCGCAAGCATTACACAATTAAATTCGTTTTCGATAAAAAAAAATTAAAAACTAAAAGCGTGTGGTTCTTCCACGGGAAGTGCTGCATCTATTCAGGCATTTCTATCCCCAATAAAATCGATGGATTTTTTTTAAATTGCTTAAAACCAGGCGAAAACCACGACAGTATTCTTGGGCATTACAGAGCGAAGACAGGAATTATTATTTTTTATTGTGAACTAATTTAAATTAACCATTTCGACTGTTAAAACTAGCGAGTCAATTGACTTTTTTTTCTCTTCTGGGATAGATGTAATAGATGATGTTTTTGTTTGGTTTTCATATCCAGAAACGTTTATACGAGCTGTAAAGAGATTGGCATTTTCAAACCTTTCCACATCATGGATCATTCGTTGATACAGGATTCTCTATCCTGATTTATTTTATCTCTTTATGTAAATAACCAGTTTTTCATCAGCAGCCAAGTTTACAATAAGAACCACCCTTGGGCCGATAAAAATTTAAAACTAAGGCAAAACTTTTCAATTCCCACTGAACGTCTTCCATTCTTGTGTATTCGTAATTCGAAGCAATTATCTGATTCTTGCTTTTTGATTAAAATTGGTTCTATTTGTGGATTTCATCTCTTTATGTGACAGATTTCTTTGACAAAAAATCTGAACAAAAGTGATTGCAAACATCATTTCATATTCTTTGAAGTTATGTAATTCCTGTTAGCTTTTAATTTTGTGCTGCACCATAAATTACCTAAATTATTTCAGGAAAGATAATCACAGCTGGCCTTCATAGCAAATCTAATGCGCGCTAGTCACATAAAGCAATTTTATCATCAATTTACAAATGCCTTGGACAATAGTTGACTAAACCCAACCACTATCAAGCAAAGGTGGTAATTCGTTACGATCCAGGCCGATAGTTTAGACTGAAGCATTACTATAATGGCTCAAAAGGCTTGCGCTGAATTATTGGGCCTAATACAACGTCTTGTAGGGTTTTATAGAACAACCTTGTTTTCGCTGTATGTATTACACTTTGTTTTTTCTCCTGTCGCAACTTTTGGAAATATTCTGGCTATTCATGCCTTGTGGAAAGTCTCATCGCTACCTGCTAATTTGAGAAAAATGTTCCTGAGTCTTGCTTTGTGCGATCTCGCCGTGGGATTGTTCGCACACTTAATGCTCGGAGTACTCTTTAAAATGGCATTGGATGAAAATTACAACCTTGACGTACTTTGTCCATTGAGTTTAACTCTTTGCTACGTTATTCTGTATTTTCTCATGTCAGCCTCCTTCTTGAATGTAACCGCTATTGCTGTTGACAGACTTCTGGCTGTTTCTCTTCATCTGCGATATCAAGAGCTTGTGACTTCCAAGCGTATTATAATAGCCTTGGTTGCAATATGGCTAGCAAGTTGTGTCTCATCCTATTTTAGGGTTACCGCATCGAACCCCTATATCACTGCCACTGCGGTTTCGGTAGGATTTGCTTTGACAACAGTTGCATATGTTAAAGTCTACAAAGTGGCAAGATATCATCGGAACCAAATTCAAAATCAATTTCGGCAGCAAAATTCGCAAGAAAGGGTGGTCCTCCGAGAACGAAAGTCCGCCTTGAATGCCGTGTATGTTTATGTTGTATTTGTGGCGTGTTATCTTCCCAACTGTAGCTTTATATTATTTCAGCCATCAGAAAACTGGAGTGGCGCTATCATCGCATCCTATCAAGTCACATTTTTCTTCCTTCTGCTCAACTCGTCGTTAAATCCTATAATGTACTGTTGGCGCTATCCAGAGGTTCGTAGAATAACGAAGAGCACCTTGAGGAAAGTATTCTGTTTTCCCGAAGAATAACTTCGGGTGTAAGGGATTCTTTTATTTCAAGCATTTTGTTGTCTAGCGTATACGATATGTAATTGTGCAGCTTTTCTTAATAGAAAAGGAGTAATCGGCCCGAATGAGGTGAACGTGGAGGAGAGGCAAACAGAAAAATTGAAGAAAAATGAACAACTGGTATTTCAAAAATTAGAAAGGCGACAGTGATTCTAGCTTGTGGTTATTCCGGTAGTGGTTGGATGTATTGATATGAATGAAACTGTTGTGATTTCCAGCCATCTAAAATCCCATCCTGGTCGCCAAAATGTTGTATCGGAGCGAACTATTTCATTACACGCCAAACATTACGCTAATATTACTAGCGAGCACATGCACAAGTACACAACAAGAAACTGAGCTAAACTCTTTCCATTAAACAGAGCAATAAAAAAGTCTACACAATACAAAACATTGTATATGCAAAGAATAATAGCCGGTGGCACAAATGGCTTAATTCGTTTTAGGGTTCCAATTCCAAAAGAATATCTTTTTGGACAAGTTGTCAGTTTGGGTTTGCCACGTAAGATGTTCATCGATATATAGTATTCCAAGTAATTTTACAAAGGAGACTTGTACTAACTCCACTGGAACACTGTCAATCAAAAGCTCCATAGTATCAGACAAATTGTGCAATTTTGGCCTGGAGCCAATTAACATGTAAAAATGTAACTGTAAGAGTTTTGTGTATAGTGGAAATGCACTTCGCTATCAAGCTGGATCACAGGCACTCCACTTTTAATAATCTGAAAGAAACAATTAAAACTTAACAGAAACATAATTAAGAACTTCAACTGGCAGGAGGCAACCAGTTGGCTATTTACAAAGATTGGTAGAGTTGAATCCGGGACAACCAGAAACAAATCCAAACCAGCAGTTAAAACAGGATTTGAACCCTGGAAAGCCCTATGCAAACTCAACGCTCTAACCACCGGACCAAGCCACCTCCCTAAATTTAGTTGAAGTAGTTAAATTAACATTGTTAGAAATAAGCCATTTAAAGTGGAAATTTAGAGGGGACTGTGTGGTTTTCAAATCACCACCAGCGTAAGTAATAAGGCTAGAAAATAGCAGTGGGCCCAGGATCATATACCCTAAGGGACACCACATTTAAGTGAGAAGAGGTTAGAAAGAGAACAATTAACTGAATACCCTTGTGAAAAGTTTAAAGACTCTCTGTCAAACGGCATGCTTTGCGCGCCTCCGCTCAGGTTTCGTGGTCCACGAAACCTCCAATGACCGTGGTATATCGCAACCATTGCAATCGGGTCACGCACACAAACAGCTTGCTCATTTTGGTCAATATTAATACCAGGAAAGTTTGACCCCAACATGAGCTTTATAAGATACAAAATCATTTCAGCCCTAGGTTGTCTGGTATAAGATCAAGTTCCTCAACAACTTTTGAAAATGTTACCACAGGTGGCCCAGAGTCGGAAGTTAAACAATTATAAGGATTTGTATGGGAATCTCGATAACAAACTGAAAAGGATATTTACCCCCAAAAGTTCTCAATAAAAAAGCCGTACTTTATTGTCGTGTTGAATTTCTCGCTTTTTGTGTGGTTATTTGTCTGATTGAATGCGATTTAAGCGACTTCTCAAATTCCCGGGTTGTCACTCGTACCTAAATAAAGGAAAGGCTGGAAAGTAATTTCTAGCTTACCTCACATCTCGCCGATAAAATCACACTTCTCCGGCATCAGTCGCGCTCAAACTCCGGCGATGGCCACACGGATAAATTTACTTCTCCTTGACCAAGTTGCAAGGTCCAGCGAGGATCCTTTGCTGAGAAACAGCGAAAAATATTTAAATTTTCAAAATCCTTCGAGGCTCGCTTGCAACGATCTTTGACACGGCTGGTCAACCGTTCACTTATTTGCTCTCACCGTATCGAGGCTCAGTTCTCTGAGGACTTCATTCGGATATATCTGCACTGCAATTATCCACTGGTGTTTTTCACCGTTAACATGGCGAATTCGCGGCCAATATATAGAAAACGATTAAATAAAAACTATTGATTAGCAATGATAAAATATACAAGGCAAACGAAATAAACACACTGTTACTATAATACTAGTCCAGCATTAAATTCGAACAATTATGCCTGCGATTGCGATGGATTTAATGCAAGATAGCAGCCGAATCTTTATGAACAACTGATTTGCCACAAGTTGAATAGTATCGAAAAAAATAATAGTATTTCTTCTTCATATTGTTGTAAAAAAATTTAAAAAAAACGTCCAGGCCATTTTACAAGAACGAAGAATCGGAGACAAAAATACTTTTTCGATATCTGTTTTGTATTTGAATCGCCATAGGCAGCCCAAGTTCGCGTCACTACAGGCAGCCGTTGAGAAGTTAAACGCGTTAAAAGACTTTGTATGGGAAATAAAATACCGACGATTATGAAGCCTAAAAAACGCTCAATTTAACGTTCATTCAATAAAATGAAAGAAATGTCCGGTGTATTCTTGTGCCTTTTGGAGCTTATTTAACCGTTTCGGGAATTCCGTGTTTTCACTGTTCTAAGACGAAGTCAAGGCTGCACACTAAGATCTCGACCGTAGTCAGCTCAGAGGCAGTTTGCGCCTCGAAAATCCATCCCAGCCGCGATTTTTTCACGCAAAGCTAAATCCCCATCATTTGCGAACCTCGGTGAATGTTTCGTCGTCAAAAAATCCCCACGCAATTGGCTGGAAATGAGCATTTTCTGTTTCCGATTCCACGATAGCTGATGAAAATAACAGCCGGTGATCATGTGAATGGTCACGGAGCTTGGGTCCGAGGTCAAATTAACTCCACCAGATGAGGTACATTCATTTCATGTACAACACTTACCCCATCCCCACAGCGTCACTCGTAACCATGGAGCTGTTCGAGAACAAATTTTGTCTTCTCCTAACCTTACAAAATACCAAGAAGGGAAAACAACCGAAGGCACGCACGCGGAGCACCAATGAGTAAGAAAGTATGGTATCCGATCTGAGCAAGAAAATTTGGTGACCGTAGGTACGTCCACCCCACCAAGTATGCCAATGCAAACTCTGTGGTGCAACCTGCGTTTTATAGACCTTATTTAAAAATGGCCGCTATTTTATTATTCTTTTCTTTCCTTGCAAATTGGCCCATTTGGCCTTGCTTTCAAAGTAGAATTCAAAAGAATAGGGACTACAAGATACGCCGACTACGGACTACGGACTACGGACTACGGACGGGAGGTGTTTGGGACTGGGACGAGACACTGGGTTGTCCCTTGAGCCGCCGTCGCGAGCTCACGACGGTGAGTAGTCATGCAAGTTTGCGTAGTCAAAAAAGGCGACGACGGTGGGAAAGAAAGGTAGATAAAAAACCAAATTACTGTATCAAAATAAAGAGAATTATAGTTTTCATTTCATTTTTTAATCAATAAGTATTTGTAGTGGTATGATTTTCGTTTCGCGCGACGTTTTCGGCAGGATAATTTCGAAGAGTTTTGGCAGTGTCGATTTTGAATGAAGGAGTGTCAAAGGGCAAATGGTGGAAACCATATACATTTTCGCGTAATTCTATAAAGTGAATAGATTCATTATTGTCACTTTATATACTGCTTGAGTTCTTTAGCCAGTATGCATTCAGGCTTTGCTTTCGGTCTCGAGATTCGGTTTGATGAAATATTTTGCCTGAATTTTGATGATCCCCTGAACTCATCTCGCTCGATCAGCCGGTGGAAATTGCGTGCTTTTAAGCAAACTCTTCCTGCTTTACTAATCATGTAATAGGCTGTTCATGTGAAGCCAAAAGTCGAATAATATATTTCTGATTTCCGCAGCTCAA
>JALIRR010003581.1:0-42609 GCA_023091755.1 Montipora sp. Colony 1 RG-2022
ACACTCACTCACTCAATCCTCGGAGCCCCGCTGGGGAGCATAAGGCACCGACAAACTTCTTCCATTCAGACCGGTCCTGGGCCAGTCACCGCAGCTCGTTCCACGTCTTCCCAGCTGTTTTCATCTCGTCCTCGATGGTCCTCCGCCAAGTGCCGAGTGGTCTACCCCGGTGCCTCTTCCCAGGGGGCGCCCAAGACAACGCCTCGAGCGGGTGCCGGCCTTTCTTCATACGAAGGACATGGCCAAGCCACGTCCACCGTCTTCTTTTCACCTCCAGTACGATGTTATTCACCCCTGTGCGCCTCCAGATCTCCTCATTGCACACCTTTTCTTGCCACCTAACTTTCAATATTCTCCGTAAGCATCTCCCTTCGAAGCCCCGAAGTTTGCTCTCCAACTTCTTGTTGGTTCTCCACGTCTCTGAGGCGTAGAGAAGAGTTGAACGTACGTTGGACTGGACTGTCCAACGTCTAACGTCAAGTTCACAAGCTATTGTGAATTGATTGAATGCTCTCGACCCTATAGCTCCCGCCATCTTTGACATGTTGTTTGATCGGCACCAGTCCTACGACCGAGTTGAGTGTCACATGGTTCAAATATATCCCGTCATTTTCAATCCCCCTGCTAGTATTTTTTTAAAAAACGGCTTCGGATTGTTATTGTATTTTTATTATTTTTTTGTTCGTTTGCAAAAATACGCTGGGTATGTAAAAGTCACACCGAACAGTCACTGGGGAAGCATAAAAATGGCCGGGTAAAATCAAAATATTTGCTGGGTACCGGGGAGGCTAAATATCCACTGGGTAAGGGAAAATAATCCACTGGGTCGGGTTCCAGTGGGTCTGTTACAGAGGGGTGTAGGATTTCTTAAAGGTGTTAAGTGATGTTTATTTAACTGGCCCTTAAGCTTGAAGACATCTAAACTATTGCTGAAATGTGCTTTTCCTTTATGAATAGAATCTCAAGAGATAACTACGACCGTGTATAACCGAATTAACATATTACTGAGACGGAAAGCGCCTCAGCGTTGAATGGCGAGTTCGTTCGTTTGTTTGTTTGTTCATGGAAGCAGGACTGGCGTCCTACCTCGCCCGGCTCCCACCAATCCCACCCTGATTCAATTCCCAAACTCGGCGTCATACGTGTACGTGGGTTGAGGTTGTTGGTTCTCTACTCTGCTCCGAGAACTTTTCTCCGGGTACTCCGGTTTTCCCTTCTCCTCAAAAACCAACCTGCAATTTGATTTGCGTTAATTTGTTGATTTCAGTTTACGGTGTCCCAGTTTGTGCTCCAGCGCTAGAATGAGTAAACACTTACATAAAGTTTCTTTCCTTTCCTGTTTGGTTTAGGTTCTTCAGTCTGATCGAACCATGGAACTTTATCAGTTGGTCGTGTTTGCTGTTCTTCTTTTGGTCCATCAGCCTTTCGTTGTGCAGGGCATCTTTCTTCCTTGGTCAAGTAAAAAGAACGATTCAGATGGATTCACATTTCCAAAATCGATGATTGATTTGAATTTGGCACAAAACTCATCAGGAGGCGGAAAGCTTGAGAAGCTAAAGAACATAACAAGACAAGTGTCGGTCGATGAAAGATGTTTTAGCGAAGACGACATGCCCATATCTTTTGCGTTTCACAAGAATGTCCCGTACGTCTCTTTACACCCTGCTGAAAAACCTAACCTTCACATTCAAGGGATGTTCCCTGGTTTGCTGTTGGACATTTTGGATTACTGCTGTCCACTTGGGGCGAAAAAAGTTAAATTTGCCAAGTTATTACGCACACCAATGGAGGCTGAGAACCGTTTCATGAGTGAAAACGTGAACGAGTACGATTTTACGTTCCCAATTCACGCGCCTGCGACGTCCCGTTCTTTTCGAGATCACCCGTTTATTCCGCTGGTGCGGGTGCCAAGTGTGGTGTTCCTGGCATATGATGGGAACAAAAGGACGAGCAAGACTCACGCCATTGCCTCGACCATTCTGAGGGCCTGGCCCATCATGGTGTTTATATTGCTTACGGCCACCTTCTCCGGGATTATCATATGGTTCTTGGTAAGTAGAGAAAATGTGTTTCACTGCTACGCTTTGTGATTGGCTTGAAAATCTCGCGCCCTCTTTTCAGCCAGTCAGAGATGAAAGCTAATACTGGCTCGCACGATTTTTCCCGCACTTATCGGCGGCTTCATTTACTTGCTTCGATTACGTCATTTGATTGTCTGTTGTGATTGGTAGAAGTTGTACATTGGGTTGGGTTTGCTTTAGCAAAAATCGATTGAAAACGACTCACTGTTGGTTGTGAAACTCAGCTCTTTCTATACTCTAATTTTATTCGATCGATACGGGAAGCATCTTTATATTTATATAGAGGCAAATTTTCTCTAGCTGTTTGTGTCGTTGTTTTTAGGGTCAAGTAGCTGCGTGTAAACCCAATTTGATACGAGATGTTAATTAGCGTCCATAACTCGAGGAGTGCCGAAAAGACTGACTTACTCACGGTTACTGACTATTCACTCGGTATACAATACTAAAGGTATAAAACGGAGAATTACCGCAGAGACAGAGAAGCTGAAGTAAACCAAACAAGAAAAAACGTAGAGTACGTGAGTCTTAAAGGAACCAATTTTGTGAAACTGATCATTATTATCCCCAAAGTGGCGGAACTAATTGTGCGTTGCTGGTCGTGAATTCCTACGAGCAGGAGAACAAATAAATAGAGTAGGGCCGGCGCTCTGATAAGAGCGCTTGCCTCTCACCTTTGTGGCCCGGATTCGATACCCAGACTTGTCGTCACATGAGGGTTGAGGTTGTTGGTTCGATACTCTGCTCCAAGAATTTTCTTCTCCGGCCGTACTCAGGTTTTCCCCTTTCCTCAAAACCAGCTTTAGAATTGATTTTTGTACAGTATCCCGAATTAGTGCCTGAGCGCTAAATACACTTTTGACGCTTAAGTTAAGTCCATCATTTTATTTATACCAAAAAACCTTTGCTTCGAGAGACTGACTGATAAACGATTGATATAAGATTTCACAGGGCAAAATCAAGTTTATGAACTAATTTCTGCTCTTCACAGGATCATCGTCAAAATCCTCAAGAGTTCCCTCAGTCGTTTTTGAAAGGAGTCTGGGAAGGATTCTGGTGGGCATTGGTCACTATGACAACAGTCGGGTTGGTATTATTTTGAACGTTGCACAATGTCAGAGGGTGGACGTAATAATTTTCTAAGTGTTCGTTAATGTAAGCGATGTCCGCATTTTCCACAAGGTTATCTATAGTTTTTTTTTGACAGGTATGGTGATCGCTCTCCCAAGTCCCTTCTCGGTCGCGTGTTCTGTGTTTTCTGGATCATCACTGGTTTGATCATCATTTCCATTTTTATTGCCATGGTAACAGCATCGCTTTCAGCCGCAACTCACCCGCACTTTCCAATCCATGGGTCACTGGTGAGAGAAAATATTTCTTTTCCGCAACGGAAAAGTATTAGTTAAAACAGATATCTTTGAGGTGTCTTGGATTTTTTTAATGTGGCCGCGCCGTTCGCAAATGAGGGACTTTACAATCTACGACGCGGTCGGTAACGAGAACACCACGAAACAACAATATCATTGGTTAAAAGAGAAAAAGTAATCGCGCTGCACGTGCGGCACGCAGTTTAGCACAAATTCGTGCGATGCTCTGCACAACAACTACGTGAAATAACCAAATTTCTAGGTATCTGGTGACGTAATTCCCGCAACCGCGCGGCCTTATTTTCGAATTCAACATGGCAGAGGCGAGGTTAGATCTCGTCGGGTCTTCTTCAATGTTCATTCAGTAACAGGATATGTGGTAGACACGGAATGATCTGTTGAGTTTTGGCGATGGAAATATTGCTGGGAGTTTGGAAACAACACCTAAGGCCGTGCGCGGTTGTGGGATACGGCGTTAAAATTTTTCTTCCCAGTCCTCCAAATTACGTCAACAGATCTCCTGATTGAGGTTTGACGACAACGCGAGCGTACAAATGTGAATCTATAATTCTCTATTTTTACTCTGAAACCGCTCTTACCGATTTATTTTTAGGATACTTCGCCCATATTGTACGACGCGAACGAGATGGCCCAACCGCGAGAAACGGTTATATTTTCGCGCAAAGTTATATTTTCAGGTGACGTTGTTTTCGACGTCGCCGTCGCAGATCGCAAAGTCTCTATTAACGCTTCCAAGGATCCTTCTTCCCAGGGTCTCTCATTTTTCTAACCCCTGGGGCCTGGGGAGAGAGACACTAGTGTGGTCTGGTCAAATGTATCCCATACTTACACAGAGCAAACGGAAAATTGATAGGAGAGGCTGCTAAGTACTGTGCGACTTTTTACTCCACGGGAACCCCACTGACGTGTTCAGTTGTCGCAGATAAACGTGACCAGATCGTGGATTTTTGTCACTAGGCGGCCATGCTGGTCAAAGACCAATAGACTTTGTACCCCGAGCCTCTAGTTGATGTGTTTGGAAGCGAGTTCAGGGGGTGCAAAACAAAGGTTTTCAGTCCCTTAGGCCTCAAAATGGTCGCTACGTAAAAAAGGCCCATACCAAGGTATTTCGGCTACAAAAAGAGCGGTGCCTGCGACTCCTGTAGACCTGGGGCTTTGAATCAACCTCTAGGGGCTTCTTCGCATACTTTGGCCAAGTCATGTCGATGAGTCCCAGCCAACCAAGACAAAACAGTTCTCTGAGGCTAACTGTGCATACACAACCGTAATGGTACGGCGTTTGCCTGAATTAAGGGGCCCGTAGTGCCGTAGCGAAAGTGTTTGTAGGTAGCTGCTTTCCAGTTTGACAACCAACAATAACTGAACATGTCGTAACAGAAAATTATAATTTGTAAATAGTAGAAGCTACTCGTTCATTAAATTGTCCGAAGGAGAGAATATCTCAGTGAAAAAATACGGATAGAAAACCTCCCAGAGTAAAGTAGAGAACCTACGGCAAACAGGAGACATCATAAAGTAGCTCAAAATTTGGTCACAGAGAGTAGAAGGCTCGAGCCATTGCACCCGCCACTAGAAGGGTTGTAACGAGGTATTTTTTCGTGACTGATCCCATATTTTTACCCAAAATGTTGATCCCTGATCCCAAAAACGATGAGAATTTTGATCCCTGAACCTGCAAAAGTTTTATCCCTGATGCCATGAAAAACACTGCTGATCCCGATCCCACGCGTTGTGATTCCTGATCCCGGCCCTTTTCAGGCCTTTGATTCCTGGGGCCCGTTTCTCGAAAGTCCCGAAACTTTACGGGCCATTTTCGGGTGTCACAATTCCTTTTGTATTTCAAGAACTGAGAGGATTTAAGTCGTCAAACTTCACGGACATGTTGAAAAAATGTTAAAAGATCGGCTTTTCAAAACAAGCGGTTGGCAGTTTCACAAATGGCTTTTCGGGCCCGAAACGTTTTCGGGTCTTTCGAGAAACGGGGCCCTGACCTCGTTACGACCCTGCACTAGGCCAGTGACGTATTTTGCGTGACAGAGATCTTGCATGCTATGAGTACTTTGCAGTTTGCTTTGAAATCCCATGTGCATTTGAGAAATAAATGCTTGTGTTATCTGCCATCTTGTGTACTAGTGCGTACATGTCGACCAACAACATAACACAACTCTTTTTTCTTTCATTTCTAAATAGATTGGAGTTGTCAACGGAAGTGAAGAATATCAACTAGGAGTTTTGATGAATGCAGAAATGAAAAGTAACTCACTGGAAAACATCTTGATATTAATACTGTCTTCGGATACACTTTATGTTGTCAGTTCATGCTCGAAAGTTCTTTTTAAGCTACATGTATTCATCTTCTTAACGTGAGTTCGTTTTATGAAAACGTTTTGTCTATCTTTTTTCAGTATTTCCAAAAGTATACGACATAACGGCAGCTTTGCTAAAGTCGGAGATAGATGGCGCATTTTTTGATAGTTTCATGATAACTGCGCACTTGGAGCTGATCAAGGATCATCCGGGACTCAGAGTTGAGCGCACAATCGAGCACCCAGTGATGTACGGCATGGCTTTGGCGGGAAATTCTTCGCGTATGGAGGCCTGTGCGAGGCGTTATGCTGAAAACTACCCACGAAAAGTCTTCCAACGAATTGCCCAGCATTTGAAACCCCTAAAGGTTGCTATGATGTATTTTAAAGAGATCATCTAACTTATGCAATTGAGAGAGAAGCCTGAAAAATCTATTTGAACTCCGTAGTTCAAATCAGAGTTAGTGGAGGGGAACTCTGTTCACACATATGATATATATATATATATAAGATATTTCGTGTATGTTCTCTATCACGAAACTCCGTTCAAGCCCAGTGGTTAGGACGCTTGCCTTGACATCCGAAAGTTCCCGGGTGCAAGACTCGTTCTAAACCACTCGTTGAATTTTTCCTGTAAATAGCCAACTGGTTTGCCTCCGGCCAGTTGGGATTCTCAACAGTTGTTGTTGTTACGTTCTGTCGTTTCGTTGATTGTGTTTCATTGACCCTGAAAAGCCCCTATGGGGAGTGGTCAATTAAGTATGTATGTATTAGTTAAACTCGCACTCACTAGCTTCCAGATAATTTGATTGCTGATATCGCACAGCAGCCTAGATTTGACTTCTTTCCCGGCAAATGTATGTACTGATGATAAGTTACTCATTTCACTGCAACGGTGTCTCTTTCTTTGATCATCTTTTTGAAGTGTTGACAATTTGTTTCAAGTGTTTCTGTATCCTATTATCCGAAGCAAACAGCAATTCCCACTTTACAAAAACACATATCTTGTTTATCTTGTTTAAAACCTACATTAGTGGCGTAATGTACGGTTACCTCGTCCTGTAACTGTAGGAATATATTTTTAGCCGCAACTAGAGCGAATTGATAGTAATCTGTGCTTTGTCTCCTTTGAAAGCCAACATTTGACTTGATTTGCGTTAATTGTTAATTTCAGTTTATAGTGTCCCCAATAAGTGCTCTAGCGCCATAACGACTAGACAGTTAAATAAAGTAACTGTTCCTTTCCTTTCCTTTCATTTAGAACCCTAATGATCAAATCAGTCAAGAAGTGAAGGCAGCAGAGGAATTATTTTATGAAGAAGGAACATTTAAGTTGATAGTGTACTGTGGAGTTGCCATTTTAGTTTTCCTTTCCATTGCTGGTTTAGTGTACGAGTTTGCTCTAAAGAAATATATTGCTGGTAAGTGACAGTAGCAGGGACCAGGGGTAGCAGGAATGACGTAGTGTTGAGAGCACGCGCCTCCCACCACAGTGTGGCCCGCGTTCGATTCCCAGATCCGGTGTCATATGTAGGTTGACTTTGTTAATTCTGTACTCTGCTCCGAGAGGGTTCTCCACCCCCCCCCCCCTCCCCCCGCGTACTCCGGTTTTTCCCTCTCCTCAAAAACCAACATATGAGTTTTAATTTAATTTGGTTCCATCTCTGTACAGTGACCCCAAATGGTGCCCTGCCCCCCTCCCCAGCGCTTAATACACTTGACGCTTAAATAAAGTTCATTATTATCATTAACCGAATCGACATTCAGGGGAGTAAGTGAAGGTAAAGGAATATGCAAGTTACACCTCTAAGCCTCAACTCTGTTCTTTTGCTCTCGCAGGCTTCGAAACTATTGTAGCTTGTATCAAATGAAATAACATGGAATTTAAGCGAACGAAATCAAATATTGCTTTTTGGTGAGAGCCTGAGGGGTGATCTATATTTGACTTCGTTCACGAAACCGACCATCCCACGAATAAACTAAACATGGCACGTTTCTTGAAAACACGAAGCTCGTTTATTTACTAGACGTGTTTAATAGTAAGCGGGGGCTTCTACGTGCTGGCCCTTGCAACTGGGCTGGTTTCCTAACAATAACTGGGCTCGCAAAAACGAACAAAGGCAAAGACCGCGCGTTCTTGCTGTAGCCTTACGGAATGCAAACCGTATCGACTAAACGGGCACTAACTGGGAGTTACCTTTGTTACAGCAAAGCGAGCCGCCAGTGAGAACAAATATCATAACGTGGAGATGGCAAACCGAACAAACACTGACGAGCCAAGTCGGGAAGGCGAATTTGACGAGCTGCTGCAAGATTACAAATCATTTCACGATTCCTGGGTTGAACGATGCAAGAAACTTCATGGGAAACCTCTGCATGGTTGCTAGGCTACGACTAAGTACTACCTTAAGCTCTCTCAGCGGAAGACAAAGTTCAAGCAAACTTGATAAAAGAACGGGATACCTTGTGATGCCGTGCTTATTGAGATAGGGGTGCATCTAACTACTGCATTTCTAGATATATCTGAAGAATAGTGACTTTTATTACAAAAAAATGAGTACCGTTAATTGTATGGCCACCTTATTCCGTACAGCGGCGCACCATCGTCTAAAATAAACTGAATAGATTTATCGTAAAGAAAATTGGGGCCTGGTATATATTCACCATTGCCCCTAAATTTATTGACTGTCACTTGGAAATTTAATGCACCGATTTAAGTGTTTGACAGAGCCTTGAAGAGCGAGGTTATTTCAGTGATGGGTTTTTACCTTGGTGGCCTGCGGCCATATTGGTTCACTGAAACAAAACTGAGAAATTGTTAACATAAAATGAAGTTTATTATAATTCTTGTATGGTTCGTACCACAATGGCTGCCATTTCTTCCTTATATCGAAGTCTTGACGTCACTTCAAAACGACCATTGGTATAAATATGTTACAGTTAAGTACGATGTTCGTACAGTTAAGCACGAGGTTAAGTACAAAGTTGAAATTAAAGAGCGGCGATCGGCGATTATTTGAGAGAAAGAGCCATTATACAAAATGATTGAGGATTACAACCCTCTCGGGGCCTCTGTAGGCGACTCTCAAAGTTTATATTTGACCTATCAATAACCTTTATATATCTTATATATAGCTTTCTGCTTTGCAATGGCTCAAGTCACTGGAGTGACTGCTTTCTTCCAGCTTATAGAAAGTTTCTTGGGGTGAATAATGTTGAATTTCGGTTCGTACGCCTGAACAGTGGAGCACACTTATCTTAGTATATAGTTAGAGAAGTTATAGTGTTTCCTCCGTTAATCCTGTTCTGCTTCTGATAGAGAGCTCGCATTACATTTAGAACTACTTGGAAATGGGCTACTGATACTTAGTCTCGTAAATAAATATCATCGATCTTTAGTGAACAATGAGAGTACAATGATCCGGCATCGTCGGTCTTCAACAAGACCGAGGCAAGGTTTTGTGAAATCAAGCATTTGCATTTTACAGCGATGGACCAAGAGCAACAGAAGATTCGTGTTAGTTTTCCGAGATTTACATTGTGAATATTCAAAGTCCAAGTTTGAGCATAAGCACTTTTCAGCCTTGAATTCCGAAAATCCTTCTTCTGTTAACAGCTAGACTGTCGTTCAAAAAATCCTGCGCCGGCTTGAGATCCCAAATAGAAGTTTTTATCATGACAAGAGAGCGAATCCCTGTGCCCAATGTTAATTATTTTAATTGCGACCATACAGTAGAACCTCGATTTAACGAACCTCTATATAACGAAGTCCTCGGTATAGCGAACGATACTCTTTAATTAGCCCGGCCAAAGTTGCAGTAAAATGTATGAAACAGAACAAGGATGAAAATCCTTTAATCCTGCAACTAAGCTAGAACAACTTCACAGTTACAGTAACAGCTCATTATAAATGCAAACACTGACACTATCGATACATCTACAGATCCGCTCCATCTTCTTTCTCTTATTACTTCCATCAACTTCTTTATTTTTGAAGGCTTCTCGTGGTAGAAGCTATAAGTAGCCGGAATTTTCAGTCCAAAGCCCTTGTTTCTCCGTTTGGCAGCCACTTCCACTGAAATTTGCCCTCCGTGTTTTAAAAACAAGTGAAACATACTAGGAAGAAGTAATCGTTCAGATCCTAAAATGCTGGGTAGCGCAACGTAACACATGAAAAAACAAGTGGAGGATATTACATGGCCACGCGGGGATACGCCGTTTTATCTTCGAGTGCTGAAAGTATCTCTCACGAGTGAGCGAAGCGAACGAGTTAGAGATACTTTCAACACGAGAAGATAAAACTTGTATCCCCAAGCAGCCATGTAATGTTCTGTTGATTATATAGATATTGATGAAATGTCTAGATTTAAAACAACTTGTTTTACTCATTTTCGAAATGATTAAAAAGTGGTCACCAACCGCTAAAACACGCATGTTGTGTAACATGAAACAAGATATGAAAGTTATGAAAACAAATTAAAATGTTAATGTAGTAGAGAAAAATTATATTAAAGCACAAAAGTATCTTACAATGAAGAGGAAGCTCCCGTTTTATTGGCTAATCGTGTTCGTTACCATGACGACACCTATATTCTCACATGTGAAAGATAAAAATGATATGTTCACTGCGCGCGGTAAAGATATGGCGGCAGTTGTTCGAAGGGTGGATAGCGCTATCCCTTGGATAAATCACTATCCACTGGATAACTCAATTGGTTTTGCTATTGTTTATCCACTGGATAGCGATTCATCCGGTGGATAGCGTTATCCACCTTTTGAACAACCGAGGCATGATTTTTAGTAAAAAGAGAAATCCTGGTATTTCATCAGTATCTATATAGTAATTATTAATTATACCTCGATATAACGAACACTGGGTGTTTTTGAAGAGAGTCAGAATTATGTTGTTGAGGTTCTCTCCCACCAATCTCTCCAAGAAAGTAGAGGGTCACGTTTCCGATACGGGTCCAGGTGGGTTCCCTTTTGCTTTACTTCACCCATTTCCACTATTTCATGTGTCCGATTCCCGAAAACCGATTGAAAAACCGTCGGAGCCTGTCGCACGCCAAATCTCCAACGTTACTACCTCCGTCAAAAAACATGGCAGAGACCCTCTTGTGCGACTGATCAAATCAGCGAGAAACTTCAAGGAACACATTCGTTGATGTCCGTATTTTATCAGTCAAACCGTTTTCTTTATGTACAACTGATTTCTACTGGCTTTTATTACTCAGGTTTTCTACAAAAGGCTTGTAATGAGTCTTAACTTGAAGTTCATCCTTCGTCGTCGTCCTTCCTCCACAAATGGCCTCACTTAATTACGGCCCCTTCTTGAAATCTTTTGTCAGCGTTAACAACATTTTTGCTCCGGCTGAGCTCGTTTACTAGGGCCCCGTCCACACGTATCCGAATATTTTTGAATCCGTGCATTCTGAATGACTTAATATAAAAAGCCATTTAAGGCTTCTGGAACGTGACTATTTTATAAATAGTAAATAAATGAGAACAAAAAGTGGCAAAAAAGACTTCAAACAGCGTTTTCTACTTGTAAAATAGAAACAAAGAACAATAGTAATTAAAACCTCAGTAATCTTGCGAAAAAGTTGGAAAACATGTCTTGGTTCGTATGGGATGATAGTCAATTTACTTATGTATACCAGAGTGCTCGCAGTGCATATCAAACGACTACTTTATGAAGTACTTGTGTCATGGTGACGAAAACTTCAAATTGTCACACAGAAACCATGTCTGCGTTACCATTATCAGCAATGCAACGCTTTGAAGCTCCGTCAGCGGCTGATTCTTTGTCACGCAATTTCTTCAATCCTTCTATCCAGCGGTCGTGAAACAGTTGATATTCTGCTATCATGTCATCGAGTTTGTCGCGACTGCTGTTGTCGCAAGGATGAAGTTTAACTTCGTCATCGTTTATTGAGTACGTCCCTGTCGGAGCAAACTGCATTCGCTGGTTTCCTGAAAGAGAGAAGCGAAATCATTATAATTCTGCAAGCTCCGTTCACCTCTCCATTTAGTACAAAGCTGTGACTTATTCACAAGTAAGATGAATCAGACTTCAGGAATGAAGATCGAAGGCAGCGCAATTGCTAATAAAGCGGGATACGTTTTAAATTAGCAATTTCCGGCGGGTCTAAAGCACGGGTCACTCATTGCAGGTCACTGTTTGAAAGTAACTCCAAACCCCAGGCCTAAATATACCAACTTCAGGCCTAGAGTTAGCCAAATTGGGCGCTTTGGGTTAAAAAGACAGTGAATATTGCTGCGAGAATAGAATCAGTTACTTTAACGTGATGGAAATGTCGTTTATAAATGATAACTATATTGTAGAAAGTACGTGTCTATAGGAATCAACAAATTTCCCAATAATAAGAAAAGATATTGTTACGCAAGCGGAAGATGGAAACTGATATAACAGTAAGATAATACGAAATAAGAAACGAAAGATACATGAAAACCGGTGGGAATGTGTACTGCGAGCTCGTCTACTGAAATTCTGAAATCTACTTTTGTCCTGGCCCCAGTTGTTTGAAGGGTGGATAGTGCTATCCACTGGATAACTCAATTGATTTTGCCAGTGTTTATCCGTTGGATGGTGATTTATCTGGTAGATGATAGCGTTATCCACCCTTCGAACAACTGGGGCCTGGTATTTAAGGCACAGCGATCTCAAATGTCAAGAATAGTAAGCTCCTCACCAGTGCTCGATGCAAAAAGAAATTTAAACTTGAAATAGTAAAAGGATTATGTATTTACTTCAGACCTAGGTGCAAAGTTAACACAAAACTCCGGTGAATGAAATGAGATTTATTTCAGTATCTATGGTGGGGAAAACTCCGAATGCTCCTTTGCAGAATTTGAACCTACGTAGGTAAAGGTAAAGTCGCGCTCGAGCCAACCGTAGGGCCCATACGGCCGGTGCTTATCCCGGTTTTGTCGTAGCATGAAGCAAGTGGGAGAATTATTACTCCCCGTAGGATGGGATGCTAGTCCATCGCATGGTTACCCACCAGCAGTATATCATTTGCCGGTACCCATTTGATGCAAGCATGGTTAGCGCTAACCAGCGCTAAATACTATGAAAACCTATAGGTTTTGATACCTCTTAACCAACGGTTAGCGTTAACCAGCCTTCGAGCAACCGGCCTCTGGGTGGTAGAGAGACAATGTGGAGGAAATTCTCTTGTCTATGGAAACGACAACGATGGCAGAGTTAGGCCTCGACCTTCCGATTACTAGTTCGGATGCTCTACCCCTGAGCTATAGGAGACTCGTAAGTTACAAAGCTGTAGGATCGACTCCTGCAAAGGAGCACTCGGATTTTTCTGAGTATCCCCGAGTCCCAGCTCCTACGGGTCTCCTATAGCTCAGTGATGGAGCATTCGAACTAATAATCGGAAGGTCGTAGGTTCGACTCCTGCAAAAGAGCACTCGGATTTTTTCCGATTATCCCCGAGTCACGATCGATAAATAAATCATTTCATGTAGAACTACTTACTTAGTTTAGGGCGTCTGCAAAAAAATTCCCACAAAATGCCAACTAAAAAGAATGCCACGGCCAAGCCCAGACCAACATACACAACCAGTTCAAAAATCTCTTCTTGATAAAATAGTTCTTCTGCTGCCTTTAACTGTTGATTTTCATCGTCGGTTGGGTTCTGAAAATAACATGGAAATAAATATTGCAGTGTGTATTTGGGATGTTTGCGGATTTTTTGATTGTCAGAGCGGAAACGACTATGCCACGACACGATTTTGAACTATCTGGTCCACAGCATTAGAGCGGTTTTCGATTGAGTGTGATTGGCTTCAAAACGTCGCGTTGCATTCTCAGCCAATCACAGGTGAAAGCAAACAAGGCGTGAGTCTCGTGACTTGCTCGCTCGTGCTTTCCCGCGCTTTCCCTCGCTTTAGCGCAGGCTACATGTACGATTGGCTAACTGCGGTGTCAGCATGTTTTGTGATTAGCTGAAGTGATAACTTAAGATTACGTTTAACAGCACTGAATTACTGGTTTAATTAAATCATTGTTAATAGACCTAATCGGTTAACTCAATGTTGTACCCAATTCAAATCTCCCGGGATTAAGATTCTTTGTGTATTGTATTTGCATGATAATGTAGCACATGATTCATATTTAAATGATATGGAAATACCTGGAACAAAACGTTTTATTCCCAAAGGGTTTGAATTGGGTACAACATTGAGTTAGCCGATTAGGTGTATATATGGAGATGGTTATGAAACTCGACGAGTTTCTTTGTTTTATATTTTTGTTCGCTGTCTTTGCCTGACCATGCACAAACCACCATTTTTCTAAAAGAGCAGTCAATCAAAAGTCTCGATTAATTTATTCAAAACTTAGTTGTGAACCGAGGACAAAAGATTGTACCCTTTATTTTCACATGTGAAAAAAGCCTACACAGCCAATCAGAATGGCGTGCAGCTCTTTCACGTGTTGAAGTATAACCAATCAACGATTGCGTAAAGGCCTTTCCAAGCCACTCGTGCATCTCGTGCAAATCGTACTTTGTTATTGAATCAGACAGTGACTACATTTTTAGTTCAGCTCTTTATTTACTTGATGTACATGTACCGCGATATTTTCCATTGCTATTAAATTTGCATTTGGTTCTATTGTTAGTGAGTTTTTGTTTCTAATTTGCGTTCAGAAAACTATTTCAATGAAAATTCTCGTCTTATGTGTAGTAAACAGCTCACGACAGAGAAAGTGCTTTATACGAGGTTTTATTCACTCGTTGTTTGTGTCAAAAACCCTCACTCGCTGGTACCTCGCTCTTTCGGGTTGTTGACACAAACAACTCGTGAATTAAACCCCGTACGCCGCACTTTCTATGACGTAAACTATATTAATATGGTCACGTCAAGTTCACATAAAGCGCGAAGTCACCGTTCTTGATTTTGAAGTTCCAGGGTTTCAAAACCAGCCCATCTCTATGAACTATGTTTAAACCGAACAAAAGAAATCGTTTCCTCGGAGAAGAATTCAATTTCACGAGGATTTATTACAGAAACCAGTTTGGCCGCGGTTTCTTTGCTAAGGGCAACAACATGGCCACCCAAATGACATGTTAAAGGGAGAGTGATATAAACAAAAAGAACATTTTCTAGAATACATGATCTAAGGAATTGAAAGTGATCCAGTTGAACAAGCGTTTAGAGAGTATCGTTCTGGTTCAAACCATACCTTGATATAATTAAGAAAAGACCGTTACCTGAAAGACATGACCTGAGGAAGAAAATATAACTGTGATTTGCGCAAGCATTTATAATTTATCGTAATAGATGCAATCTTACCTTGAGAGGGGCAAGGTTTGAGGCTATGATTTCAAACACCTCTTGGGGATGGTTGCGCAGGAACTTTCGAACACACTTTTCAAGCTTTGAGGAATTCTTTGCCAACACCACTCCGTAGATGATTTGATGATCGACGTATCTTTCGATCCTAATTGGTGCTTCTTGAATGAGGTTAACCGTGGTTAAAACGTAGTTATCTACCAATGCTCCATCGATTTCGTGTGCCAGGAGAGCTTGCGTCATTTTCATCACGTGAGGAAAAACTGAAACAGAAAACCAGAGGAACTTTCACAAATTTTGTTTAAGAACTCAAGGTGGGAGTGATTGACAGTCACGTTTGTACAGTCAGATATACGCCTGGCCCAGTAGGAGATACTGCCGCTGGCCGGTATTGGCGATAAGATCATGTGGTATAAATATATCAGCGGGAAGGACCTAAAAATAAATATTACAGCATTAAAAAATCTGGAAACGCCAACTAGAAAGCTTTGTTGTTGGTTACAATGGAAACAGCCTGGGAGAGAAGAATACTTGTCTCTTGTTGTATTCTGTTCTTTTTGAGGGTATTTAATTCTACATTTTCCTGTTTAAGCGGAACCAGAAATAGTTATAACAGAATGCCAAAACTCAGAGAAATAACGCGAAAGGGTTTTGGCAGTCAACGTTCTTTCAGATAATTTTTTATCAACTAACGAGAGCCAGGATGGGGTTGAAACAAAAAACAGGCAGCCATCCTCTTGCAGGCGGTAGATGTTGTGTCGCCATGAAACACTATCAGACGCCATATTGGAAGAGCGTGGGATAGGTCTGGGCCCCGTCGTTTTGTCGACCCTCAACCCGGCGCAGACCTAGCCGCGCGAATCCAAGATGGCGACCTCATTACGAATTCCGGTTTTTTCGACCATCCAACCGCCTGCGTGCAGGCTATCCTCGGAAGTGGAATACGCTAGCCCGGTGTGGCCATCACATCTAGCCAAAGACATTTATGAAATTGAGGAGGTACATAGGAGAGCTTCGCGAATCGCCCTAAGCCAAAGGCGATACTTAAAAGGAACTCTTTAAGACGTGAGTTGATGGAATACGAAGATCGTCTAAGGAAGCTGAAGCGGCCTACACTTCAAACGCGTAGATTATATCTTTCTTTAGTTGAATGTTATAAGATCGTTTTTGGTATAAACAAGTTAAACTTTGACGATCTCTTTGAGTTTACAAAGTGCAATTCAACCCGTGCAAACCACCCGTATAAGCTATATGCTAAGCCAACTAAGTGCAATCCATATAAATACTCTTTTTCCATTCGAATGGTGCGGAACTGGGATAGCTTACCAGGGTCCATTGTTGAGGCCGGGAGCCTGAGCCGTTTTAAGAGTGCACTGAAGCGCTTTTTAATATTTAATATTCATTGGTGAACTATAACTATCGCTTTTATTGATGGTCCGTACGGAATTCTTTAGTAAATAATTTTCAATTCCATGTTTTATATATTTATTGTACATAATTTATATATGTTTCATACTTGATTTCGACCTCTAGTTTTTCCTTTTGAAGAAATCCAAAGTACTTTTTGCTTGTTTTATGTTGGGGAGTATTAACATAGGGATGACCTCTTTACTTCCCTTTCAAGATGTCCTTTGTAACTTAGGCTTTTGCATCTTGAATAGACTATGTATGTATGTAACGCAGGGAATGGGGGGGGGGGGGGGGGGGGGGGAATTTCTATCCTTGGTGGAGTGCTATAAGATCGTATTCAAACTGAATGGTCTAAATTTCAGCAATTATTTTGAACTGTGCAGGAGCACTAAGACGAGATCTAATTATCAATATAAGATACAAACTGTTTCTGTTTCTGTTTCTGTTTCTGTTTTATTGAACGTTTGCATAACGCTTGTTAAAATGTACAAACATAATCATCTTGTGACGCAAATTACAAGTTCACACATTATGTAACTATAAATGTACAAACAAATAATCGATCTTGTGACGCAAATTACAAGTTCACACATTATGCAATTACACATCTATAAATATAAGAAATAAATAGACTATAAATAAATAATGAAATAATCAATTACATGTACAATAAAGTTATTGTCTACTACACTGTAGCTGCAAAGAGCCAATTGAGGTCAGGTCACAGAGCAACTTCGCCATACATTCACCCTAGAACTAAAGGCAATGAGGTTTGGGGAATAAACAACCTCCTGAGGGAGACTGTTCCAAACAGGGATAGTACGTGGGAAGAAGGAAAATTTGAAGACATCAGTACGGGGAGAGAGGTGGTTAAATACCATATCATGAGATCGTCTTGTCTGAGATTGGGAGAGAGTCACATGCATTGAGAGATCCACCCCATTAAGGTTATGGGAGGACTTATACATGAAATTTAATCGTTGACACTCCCGAAACACAAAAAGTAGTGGCGAATCCAGGACATTAAGCATGTAAGAGACACTTGAGTTACGAGAGTAGTCTCGAAAAGCGAAGCGGGCAGTCCTCCGCTGTACTTTCTCAAGGTTTGAAATATTGCGCTGAGTATAGGGATCCCAAGCACAACAAGCATATTCAAGAGACGGCCTTACAAGAGAAGGATACAGTTTGGCCTTAGTTTCGCAAGTACAATGATAAAAATTACGAGAAATAAAGTTGAGAGTTTTTGAGCTCCAGATTTAACTGACCAGAGATCCCAGTCTATTCCAGGTAGATTAAAATCACCTCCAAGAATGATAGTATGATTTTTAGCTATCTGTATAATTTCCTCAAGTGATTTCCCAAGCTCATGAAGTTTTAAGATAGGACTGAGAGCCTTGGGCACGATAAAAACAGCCAACAAACATTGAGAAGCTTGAGTTTTGACCATGTATCTCTACCCAGATGTTCTCACAATCCGTTGAAACAAAATACTCGCAACTCGCAAAATTAAACTGTAGTTATAATTATTCCTTCTTCGTTAAGGTAATCAAGCATTAGAACGATCTCCCAAGTAAGGTAATGAATTGCCATGATAGTCCAAATATCAACAAGTTTAAACTAAGATTGAAAAATCAATTGAATATTTATTGGACATTCTGTACTTTTTTAATGTTTCTGTGATTTTTATTTTTATTTGTATTTATTTGCTTTCATATAAATGTTTATTTTTACAGCTATTTTTATATATTTCTGTTGATTCTTTATTATTTGGGAGATCCTTGACATAGGGTTAACCTCTGGGTTTCCTTTTTCTAAATTTAAAGTGCTTTAATTTGTAACAGTGCTTGTATATCAACATGGCCGAAGTTATGTCACCATGTGAACACAGTTCATTGGCCCTCGAACAGATCCTCTAAAACCTACACTCGATTATTGAGCACTATTTTCGTGTGTAATAACAGCGGGCTGGGATCACTCCCTGAATGGAAACTATCCAGCCAGAGATCGATGAAGCTTTCCGTTGATGTACAAATGTAAAGAGCCGGGAGCGGTGATTAGCATAGAGCACTCGCTTTCCACCAATGTGCCCCCGGATCGATTTCCGGATTCGACGCCATATATCGGTTGACTTTGTTGGTTCTCTACTCTGCTCGGAAAGGGTTTTGCCCAGGTACCAACATTGAGGTCCCATTAGGGGAAGGGGAGCCTTAGTATCCCGTACCCCATTTATTTTTGGCCTAAATATCCCGTACCCCGTTAACGTTGAGCCCTGTGGTTTATATCACTTTAGTATAAATACACAGGTGATTATACAAAATCGCGCGCTCTAATTGGCTTGCTATCTCGGATTATCAGCCGATAATCACCTCGACGGACAAAATAGCTGCCAGTAGTTGTTTTTGCCACTGTAAGTGAAGATGATTTCGCGTTGAATTTTTTTTTTCTCTTTTTTGAAATAATCACCTGTGTATTTATACTAAAACAATTATTCGCCTCAGGCTCAGTGATTATCGGTTAATATTCACCTCGACTTCGTCTCGGTGAATATTCACCGATAATCACTTCGCCTTCGGCGAATAATTGTTAAATAATACCAGTTACTTCTGATGACGTCATTGGGTCCCTGATGGGGAGGGTTTTTCTCAAACGCGTTCTCTAGAGAGACCGATATTGGTAGATATGGTGGAAATTTTTCACCTTTTACGCCTTCTATATTGACCAACGAACCTACTTTATTGTTTTAAAAACTGACAATTTTGAGGCTCGGTATCCCGGAATCTCTTCTTTAAATATCCTGTATCCATTTAATTTTTCCCCCAAACATCCCGCATCCCTATATTATTTTACTTAAACAACCTTGAGACGTAAATAAAGCTATTATTATTATTATTATTATTATTATTATTATTATTATTATGATGATTATTATTATTATACTTTATCTCTGTGATGACTGAAACTCATATTCTCACATTTGTTTGGCTCTAGTCAGTTTCAAATGACCCCAGTGATTACCTTTCATGTCCGCGTTCATAGTGACCCCAAGCTTGAACTCTTCGCTTCCGTTAACAGCCCCAAGCTACGATGAAAGAAGTACCGAGGAAATTAAACCACGGGGCAATACCGCATCTAACATAAAAAAACTCGCGAGGTCTCAAGGACGTTAAACAGTAGACTGCAAAATGGTCCTCATTGGTAAGGAGAATATGATCGTTTTACAGTGTATTTAAGAATTTCACCAGTGACGTCTCCGTGACCGCGATTTGCCGAATCGTCTGAGTTGTTCTGAAAAGGCGTTTTTATAGCGATTTAGCACAACAACTGACTTGCAGAGTTACCTTTGAGCCGTGGATTTTGAAGACCTGCGCTGTACTGGCAAACAAAGAGGTGGTAACAAGGGCTGAAAATATTGAGACGATGATAACACCAGCGATAATGCATAAGATGCAAAACACGCGGCCCAGAGGTGACTTTGGCGATCGGTCACCATACCTGTGAGTGACAAACATACATAACAGCGCATTAAATGCTGGTGAGCAGAGTGAAATGACCATCCCATCAATTCAATTGGTTCATTCCATCACAATCAGCAAGTTAGTCGCTTGGGGGCCTTAAAATGGCGCATGATTGTAGACTTGTCCTACAGGCTATATATTCGTAACAGTGACAAAAGAACTTAGGCTCTGAAATTTCCATTTAGCCAAGTAGTCCACAGATTTTTAACGCACCAATTAAGACCCTCCCTGAATATGAACTCTAAGAGAACGTTTCCATACCCCACTGTTGTCATGGTACCCAAAGCCCACCAGAAGCCTTCCCATGATCCTTGAAAAAATGGTGGTGGAAAATCTTCCGGGTTACTGGTGTGGTCCTGGCAACAGCAAAACACCATAATCATCAAATTCAATACATTTACTATACTCGATGCAGGTTTTTATGGCCAATTTAAGGACTCAGTTGTTTGATAAACGAAAATTCGCCGTCGTGTTCTCACATAATGAAAAAGTACTGGAAATTTGTGATTTAACACAAGAGAGGGTGAGGGGATAGAACACATCCCCAACCCCTCAATCTTTCTTTAGCTTCGAGGCATGCTGTGAAAGTTATTTTGGTCTCGCGCCCATGGTCGCGCAGTCAATGATCAATTACAACTAACCAATCAGGTGCCTTTCTTAAAATATGACCACGGGTTGAATTTCAGAAATGAAGGAGTCGGAGAAGTTGCCTCTGAAAAAGTGAGCGAACAGAAATTCCGGGACTATCATTCCCAAAATAAGATGCAAATTCAACGATAAGAGCCCACCCAAGTTTCAAAAGGTAATGAAACTCACCAAGAACCAAATGATAAGTGCTGCATTGGTAACAGAGATGGTTGGGGCGAACAAACTAAAATCAAAGCAAAAAGAGCCATGGTGGAAACGGCGGTTGGAAAAACAAGTTAAAGAAATGAATCAGGATCTTGGAAGAATAAATACATTGCTAGAGAAGAAACCAATAAAGAAGAAGCATAGCTAAAGATTGCAGAGGAAGTATAACATGAAAATGAAAGGGTTAAAGGTAGTAAGGGAAGAAATAAAGCAAAAGATTAAGGCAAAGGTTGGAAAAATCACTAGATATCAGAACCGATTAAGTCAATACCAGCAAAACCGTATGTTTAACAACAATGAAGGAAGGTTCTACCAGCGGCAGAATAAAGAGGTACATAACCAGAAAAATGAAATACCTGATGCCCGTGAAGCGAAAAGCTATTGGGAAAGTATATGGAGCGAGAGTAAAGGGCATAATAGAAGAGCAGAGTGGCTTAAGGACGTTCAAAATACACTAGGTGACAATCAAGGGCAACAAAGAATTACGATTACAGTGGGAAAATCGCGAAAGATAGTGGGGAAAATGCCTAATTGGAAAGCACCAGGACCAGACGGCGTCCAGGGGTACTGGCTAAAAAATTTCCGAAGTGTACATGAGAACTTAAGAGTGCATCTTACCAAATGCCTTGCGAGAGGGGAAGTTCCATCGTGGATGACCCAAGGGAAGAACTGTATTGATCCAGAAAGATAAAGATAAAGGAACAGCCGCCAAGAATTATACGTGCCTGCCATTAACATGGAAACTATTGACAGGCATAATTGCTGATGAGATTTATGAATACTTAGACTCAGAAGTGATGCTACCCGAAGAGCAGAAAGGTTGTAGAAAGAAAGCGAGAGGAACGCATGATTTACTGTTTATAGACAAAATGATTTTAAAGGAAGTAAAAACTAGAAAGAAAAATCTTGCAACAGCCTGGATCGATTACAAAAAGGCATTTGATTTGATCCCGCATTCATGGATTTTAGAATGTCTTAAGATGCTTGGAATGAATGAAGAAAACAGGAAACTATTAGAGGAGAGCATGAAGAATTGGAGAGTTGAGTTAGTGTGTGGATCGGCATCACTTGGGGAAGTTTCAATCAATAGAGGAATTTTCCAAGGGGATTCCCTGTCACCATTATCACTCGTGATAGCACTAATACCGTTGACTCACATCTTAAGAAAAGCCGAGCCAACATACAAATTCTCTGATGACGGAGAGAGAATCAACCATCTCCTTTTTATGGACGAATTAAAGCTCTACGCCATGAATGAAAAAGGGGTGGACTCCCTAATCCAAACGGTGCGGGTGTTCAGTGAAGATATGGGGATGGAATTTGGAATAGAAATGCGTGCTGTATTAGTAATGAAGAGAGGAAAAGTTGTTAAATCAGAAGGTATAAAATTACCGGACTACAAAACCATTCAAGGACTGAAAGACGGTGATAGTTACAAGTATTTGGGCATATTAGAAGCTGACAGGATTAAGTATGAGGAGATGAAAGAAACAGTAACCAAAGAATATAAAAGGAGGGTACGGAAGATTTTAGAAACGAAACTTAATGGGGGTAACCTTGTCAAAGCTATTAACACGTGGGCTATTCCTCTCCTGAGATATTCTGCTGCATTCCTGGACCGGAGAAAGTGAGAGTTACAAGATCTAGATAGAAAGACCAGAAAATTACTTACCATGCATAATGGTCTCCATCCAAAGAGTAATGTCGATCGTATCTACATAGCGAGAGAAGAAGGTGGACGAGGTCTGATTAGTGTTGAAGACTGTGTAGAATCTGCTACCTTGGGGTTGGAGAGATATATCAATGATAGTGATGAAAGACTGATAAAGGCCGCTAGAAAGATCAGCGGTGGTCATAATAATGAAACAGAGGTCGAGTGTAAGATACGTAAGAAAAATGAAAGAAAGGAACAGTGGAGGGAAAAGGTTATGCACGGACAATTTGTACGACAGACGGAAGAAATATTAGGGAATGAATCCTGGTTTTGGTTAAAGAAAGGAAGTGTAAAAAGGGAGACTGAGAGTCTTATTATGGCAGCACAAGAACAGGCGCTTGCAACGAATCTGATGAAAGCTAGAACTCAAGAGGACAGTAAATGTCGAATGTATAGAAAGGTGGATGAAAGCATAAATCATATTGTGAGTGAATGCCCTAAATTAGCACAAAAGGAATATAAAAGGAGACATGACTGGGTGGGTAAGAAGATCCATTGGGAAGTTTGTAAAGAGGAAGGTTTCATTGTCAATGAAAAGTGGTATGAACATGTACCTGAGCCAGTAATAGAGAATGAGAGATGTAAAATATTATGGGATTTTACGATACAGACTGATCACGTAGTAGAGGCAAGAAGACCGGACATGATTGTTGTTGAAAAGAAAAATAAATGTTGCAAAATAATAGATTTTGCAATACCATATGATAGCCGTATTGAGAAGAAAGAAGTCGAGAAGGTAGTAAAATACCAGCATCTAGCAAGAGAATTGAAGAAGTTATGGAAAATGAAAACAATGGTAATTCCTATTGTAATCGGAACATTTGGAACAGTTCCAAAGGATTTAAAGAGGAGACTAGAGAATATTGGTATAGAGACCAAGATAGTCGAGCTTCAGAAAAGTGTTATTCTGAACACGGCAAGGATTCTTAGGAAGGTCCTAGAAGCTTTCTGGAGTACTGAAGTTCCATTGGAAATCCAATGTCCAAAAAAATAATAATAATAATAATAATAATAATAATAATAATAATAATAATAATAATAATAATAATAATAATAATAATAATAATAATAATAATAATAGTAATAATAATAATAAAGGGCACTGGGGTAGGGATGGCACAGTGGTGAAAGCACTCGCCTCCCATCAATGTGGCCCGGGTTCGATTCTCAGACTCGGGGTCATATGCGGGTTGAGTTTGTTGGCTCTCTACTCTGCACCGAGAGGTTTTTCTCCGGGTACTCCGGTTTTCCCCTCTCCTCAAAAACCAAAATTTGATTTGATTGGCGTTAACTAGTTACATGTAATTTCAAATTACAGTGTCCCCGATTAGTGCTCTTCAGAGCTAGAAGATTAGACACTTAATAAAGTTCCTTTCTTTTTTAGCCTACCACGGGAATATGGACGCTCCCTCTTACAAGAGTCTTGGGTACCACCTTTGGCAAGGGCCAGAAACCCAAAAGCCACCAGTGTTAGGGTTACAACAACCTCGTTTGATGAGAGAACGTCAAATATTGAATTTCACTCTAACGACGGCAACGGGACCGAAGCTTTTAGTGAAGGTGTCATGTGCGGCAGGTGTCCTGCGGATCAGGAGCGTATGCCCGGTCGTCATCCTGCTTCTGCTGAACAACGACAGAAGAGATAAGGATGGTCAAAGGAGGATAACAAACGATCGTTTGAATGTTACATGCAGGAGTGAACCAGAGAGGCGAGGGTACAGAAAAAGACCGTAACATCAACAACGAACTAACAGAAGTCACCGAGCAGAGATTGGTTGATCAAGTACGCCAGATTAATTGGCTAGAGCAGTGTGGAGCAAGAGGAAATAGCCACACGAGTAAGACATGAACATCAGGAGACTGAAACTATAGAGCATCTTACCACAGATACACCATGCAACAACATCTCATATCCAAGAAGAACACCAACGTGAAGAGGAACCCAGAGTTTTCACTGCTGAAGAATTACAAGAAGAGATCAGCCCAGAACTGGAAGCCCTCTGCGACAGTATCCTAGAAATTATGCAACTAAAACAGAGAATAGGATTGCCATCACTGAAGTCATGCGAAAGAACGAAGGTGAAGGCAGAAGTTGGAAAAATCAATGAAGCCGTCAAAAGGATTCAGACGCACAACATCACTGAACTGAATGCTTTAATGTATGCAGCTGCATATGTTACTACAAAAAGAATGGGAATGATAAAAGGGAGGAAAGGGAGAAGAACTGAAGAGCCATTCTAAAAGAGAAAGATTAAGAGGAATATCGAAACTTGGAGAAAAGACCTGAGTAAGATTGAGGAACGGCGAAGAGGAAACATGAGACTGAAACAAAGAGAGAGGGAAAGCCGGTTGAACAGAAAATATCATCTTGAGGAAAGAGGTACTTTGTATGTCTCAGGCATGTTGAAACAGAAGATCAAGGCAGGTGGAGTTAAAGGGCCTGTGGCACTCTATTGCGCATGTGCGGCTGTTTGATTTTTGACCCGACGGTTCTTTTTTCAAAGCCAGTATCAATGACGGAAATCCTGTTTAATCGACACAGTGAGACGTGCTAAAGTTGTAAACTTCAGTTTGGTAATATACGAAGGACTTTGACGGCATATTGTGTTAGTAATAGCAGATGGGAGAAGGCACATCGAAAGCTTTATATAGCGAAAGATGTCCATGAAAGCTAGAAAAAATAAAGTGTATGTGCGTCGATTCCACTGACACGGCCTTCGCACAACATATTTTGTCCTTGGAGGTGAGACGAAGAATGGGGTTAGTATTTACACTGATTATTGGTTTCCCTTTAACACTGTGATTCTTTGTCGTCAGCTTAGTGTACGTTTTATTTTGCTATTCGTGTTTTTTATCCGTCAGTTCAGTTGCCATATCATGGAAAGATGGCTTTCAGTGTAGGGACGCACAAGGAGCAATTGGCTTCAGCTTTGAAACATGGCAGGAATCGTCTCGATTTAGCTGTTGAAGCCCACGGTAGATGAGAATTTTTGTTTGGTGAAAAAGAAGGGCTGAACATTTTTTTTGGTCATTTTTTTTCTGATTAGAATAGGGTCAAGCATGATAGATCTGCTCAGTTTATTTCGCATCATTTGGAAGCCAATTTAACGGTACATTCATTTGCCATTCATTGAGCTGTACCTTTCTGCACAGAGTACAGGTAACACTTTTGATCAAGTATTTTGAAATACACTATGCAACTAGTACTCTGTCAAGCAATTGAATACACTATGCAAGACGTATCATGTTGATGATAAATTTTACAAATAATAATAATAATACTTAAATAATAATAATAATAAACAGTAAGTTGTGTCCATTTTAGTCAAACAGAAACCACCTGGTAAAACTATTTGTGTAAGCACGGATCACGTTTGGCATACTGGTCCTTTGGAATGTGCAAACAGTATGTCTCTGATGTACACAGGTCAATGAGAATTCCCTTCACGCAAGTTTTATTCATCATTATCAACCATGATGAGCACAGCAGTATGATGATAGTTATTAATACTGTAAATGAAGAAATATGTTGTCATGAAGTATGGGTATGTTCATTGTTGAGAACTTTAACGGACACTGCAGGTTGACACTAGTAGTTCAGTAACTCATGGGTTGTTGTTTAGTCAATGTTTGCTATTGGTACCATCTGGCAGAACTGTTTGGCTTACAAAAGGACTTATGGCATAGAGGGTACCTCAAATGAACAATCACAGACCCTGGGCAGTCAATCACTGTCCTGGCCTAGGTTCATCTGCTGAATGTAACAGTAGTGGAATATTGTATTAAACTAGTGATTACTGTTGATAGCAATTATTAATAATTTTCCTGTCTTTTCATATTTACTGGCCCATAACCTTTTTAGGGAACAAGTTTACAGAGCAAGGAAAAAGTTGACTACCCTTGATTGGAATTACTGGTATCATAATGGCTTTTCATTTTCCACCACTGAGGATCATGCTGACACCATCATTGCAAGAAAATACAACCAAAGAAAAAAATCTTGGGACGTGAGGATATTAAAGGTGTCCACAGATCGTGGATATGTTTGGATGCTGATGGACACAATTTTTAAACTTTGCATTGATGACAACGACTATTTAATCACTCGTGAAGTCTGTCTGGAACCTGACGATCCCAGAATCATTTCTCCAACAATTGTTGAAAGTGAACCTCCTCCACCTCATGAGCTCCTGGCAAGATGCAGAAACAGATTTTCACAAATAAGCAGCTCATAGAGATTTAAATGCAAAACTTTCAGCTACTGTAAAACCAAGAAAAAAATAAATGCCCTCAATAATGTGTTGCAGTGATAAAATTACTAACAGTCAGGTGTCAATGGAATGGCTCAAGTCAAGCTAATAAGCCTTGCCTTTTTTCTTCAGTTTTGGTAGTAACTTGAAGTAATAATTATATTAACTGTTTTTCTCTCCAAGTTTTGTGGGGTCATTGTGACATGTAGCACTAAGCCAGCGTTGAAACCAGGACAAGATATACAGTCAAGTGTATGACATGACAGTTTTTAACCCAAGATAAGGGATGACCATACATTACACATCGTAGCTTTAAAATCGTTGTTGGAGTTTTGTCTCATGGTAATATATTATCTAACTTTAGGATTTTGTCTCCTGATGTGATTTCTTATTGTGTGGTTTTGTACATGGCAATTTTATTGCATAGCTTTTGCAAACTGAAATAATTTAAACTACAGTGAAAAAAAAACCAATGGAAATACAAAAAATGGAAATTCCAATTCAGTGCTATGATACTGGGAAATTGACAGTTATTGTAAAAAGTGGTCTTGAGAGTAACATGTGAATACACATGACAGACAAGCAAAATCAAATTTTATTATTGTTCATATCACACTCTCTCTGTGTAAGATAGATATTTTTCCTACAGTTTTCCACGGTCATCCTTGACGTTCAACTGCAGAACACTCGAGGCTACAGTATGACAAGTGAAGAATTCCATTGAAAAAAAAGCCTGGAACTTTCACAAATGGTTGACATTTTTTCCCGAAACAATTTCATCGAGTTTCCTTACGTTTTTCTCCTAAGGGGTCTGCGGAAACACTGCTTGTGCTTCGCCATTTAATTTCCAAGATTCGAACGATAAATATCTCATCTCGCGGGCGTCGTGTGAAGATTTCTATTGGTTGAAAATTGTGTGGTTGTCAATCAAGCTCACACATGCGCTTTATCGTGACACAGGCCCTTAAAGATCAAAAGATACGACGAGAGATGTCAACAGTTCAAACAGCACCACCTGTTTAGAACCAATCAGAAGCTGTTCTACAAAACACTACAACGGTGTCACCTGATCCCACAGAAGCAACCTTCTTCTGGAGCAAGATCTGGTAGGAGGAAGTCGGTCACAATGAGAGAGCATCTTGACTAGAGGATGTAGAGGTGGAGTTCAGTACAACAGAGGTGCAAGAAGATATCAGCATCACTGTGGAGGATATTAGAAATGGAGTGAGCAAGATGAAAACCCGGAAGGCAGCCGGCCCCGATCTTGTTCAGGGGTTCTGGTTTAAGAAACTGACAGGATTGCACTCCATATTGCAAGAATGCTTGCAAGACTGTATATGTCAAGAGAATGTGCCAGAGTGGATGGCCAGGGAAAGAACAGTTTTGATACAAAAGGATACAGCGAAAGATGCCCAGGCCAGCAACTACCGCCCTTTTGCCTGCCAGCCCATCATGTGGAAGCTCTTGACAGGAGTCATGGGAGAGAAGTCATACCTCCACTTGGACAGGAATGGACTGCTAACAGATGAACAGAAGGGGTGCAGGAAGGGATCCCGAGGAACTAAAGATCAATTGCTTGTAGACAAGGCAATCCTGAAGAAGTGCCGGAGAGGGTTAACAAACTTTTCAATGGCTTGGATAGACTACAAGAAGGCATATGATATGGTGCCGCATTCATGGATCCTGAAATGCCCGGAGATGGTTGGGGCTGCCAAGAATATGATCTCTATAATCAGCAACAGCATGGTGAATTTGAAGACAGTATTGGCATCAGGAGGAATGACTCTCGAGCAGGTGAACATTCCTTAGGAGAGGAATTTTCAAGGTTACTCCTTTTCACCACTACTGTTTATAGTGATTATGTTACCTAGTACTACGAAAAATGAGAGCTGGATACAAACTGGCAAAGGACATGAAGCCAATTAACCACCTACTATTCATGGATGATCTGAAGTTGTACGGAGCAAGCAAAGATCAACTAGACTCACTTGTTCAAGTAGTAAGGATCTTCTCGCAAGACATTAAGATGTCGTTTGGGCTAGACGATTGTGCTGTCCTGGAAATGAGAAGGGGAAGACACGTTGGCAGTAGCGGAATAGCACTACCCGACGACCAGCATATCGGGGAAATAGAGGAAGAAGGCTATGAGTATCTAGGCATCTAATAGTTGGACCAGACTCTCAACACCAAGATGAAAGGCAAGATAACATCGGAGTATATCAGAAGAGTCAAGAAGTTATGTAGATCAAAACTCAATGGAGGAAATTTGATCGGTGGCATCAATACCTGAGCTGTAGGTGTAGTACGCTACAGTGCGGGGATTGTGGACTGGACAATTGAGGAGGTAGCCGACATGGATAGAAGAACTAGAAAGATCTTGGCAATGAATGGCTGTCTGCACACCAGGAGTAATGTTGCGAGGCTGTACCTGCCGAGAAAGGAAGGGGGAAGAGGACTGATCAGCATCGAGGAGGTGTAAGAAGGGAGAGCAAATCCCTTCATGGCTTCCTAAGAGAGAGCACAGAGTGGATGCTTCAAGCTGCGTTGAAGGAGAAAATGATTGTTAAAGAAGAGAGTCTGCAGGACTATGAGAGGAGGAGGAAAGACGAGAAAGTTAAAAACTGGAAGGAGAAAGCCCTACATGGTGCGTTTGTCCAACAAATATCATATGAAGCTGGATAGGAGTCTTGGAGATGGCTCAGGAATGGATTCCTAAAAAAGGAGACAGAACTAGAAGGTTTGATTTTTGCTGCTCAGGAACAAGCTTTAAGAACAAACTCAATCAAGTACAGCATAGATAAGACCTCAGAGACACCACTGCGTAGATTGTGTGGAGATGCCACTGAAACAGTATGAACGTATTGTCAGTGGATGCAAGAAGCTTGCCCAGAGAGTATAGGAAGCACCACGACAAGGTGACCGTGCGGGTACACTGGGAGATGTGCAAGAAGTATGGGATAGAGTGTACTGACAAGTTGTATGACCACAAACCCTTGCCAATCGCAGAAAATGGTGAAGTGAGGATTACGTGGCACATGACTATCTACATAGACAAAGTACTGAAGCATAATTGGCCAGATACAACTCTAGTGCATAAAGACACACCGAAATGGACACTTATTGACATTTATGACATAGCTGTGCCAGCGGACCAGAACATCACCAGAATTGAAGAGGAGAAGGTTGAAAAGAACTAGGAACTAGCATTTGAAATGAGAAGGATTCATAGAGCTAAATCAACTCAACTCATATCAAATTATAGGTTGGTTTTGAGGAGATGGAAAAACCGGTGAACCCGGCCGAAAAATCCCTCTCGAAGCAGAACAGAGAACCAACAAATTCGACCCACAACCACAACCCAAGTCTGGGAATGGAACCCATCAATGCCGCAACATTGCTCCACATTGCTCCGCTCTGTTGTTAGTTAACTAAACAAACGTACAGAAAACTGATCCCACGGAAGTAACGTTGATGTTATCGATCTTGTGGTCAATTTTACTTTGTCTCACGAAAAATGGAGCCTTCTTCCTGGATAAAACTTTTTGCATTTGCGTTTTTAGATGGGAGCATTTGTTTTACATGAGGTTTATGAATTTCCTGGCTAAGGCAACTCTGGGAACTATCACGGCACTTCCTATTACGGGGTCGAAGATGATTGTAAAAGTGAGATTACAGATGTGCTGTCCACTTAAACACCAATCTCATTTCCAGTGTCATCGTTCCCTTGACCAGGGGTCGGAAAAAAAGTCAAATCCAAAAAGACCATATTTGATTGGCTGTTGGAAAACGGTTTCATTTCCTGCCATTTAACCGGGAGAAATTGAAAATTGTATGCAGAGTTTTATGCCCTAGAAGCTATTGACCCCTGCGAATTGTACATTATAGTCTTTAAAGCCTCATAATGAGCTTTTTTTCGGAAGAGTTCAGCTTTTCCTAACCTCTCGAGAGCGTAGTCCCATGCGTCGTGGAAGTGCTTTACGTTTATATTTCTAAAAGATTGACTTTCCACGCATAGTCAGAAGACCGTTCACGCACGCGTAGTTATTCAACCGGAAGCAGAGTTTTCTTGTTCCGGTTTTGGATTATTCCAGAGCCGCCCGCTTCCGTTCTGCTCGGCAACGCTAACTGCCCGCTATCGCTGATGAAAATAGCTATATTGATATCGGCGCTATACCAGTTTACTATTATTATTATTGTTCCCAGCGCGTCGGACGCGCTGGTAACGAGATTGCTTAAAAACCTAAAATGAACGTAAGACATTTAAAGAGACTGCTCATGCGTGATGTTCTCCGTTTGGTTTGGTTTAGGGATTGGGGATTGCGTCAGTTCGGTTTAAAGGGCAAATGCAAACGCCTTCTCTCTCTCTTTTATCTACACCTGCGTCAACACCTGAAACAATTGTCTAGACACTTTTCTTTTTTTGCTTGAAATAGAGTTAACAGAACTTTAGTACTTCGTTTTCAAGTTTTTACATTGTCTTACCTAAACGAGTTGGCAGATGAATCATATCCATAAAGTGGAAACGTGAAATCAAAGGTGTCGTCTTCAATATGATTCTCAGCATTCCGCACAGAGTTCAGAAATTTACCAAACAAAACTTTAGTTTCTTTGTGGCAACAGCTTGACAAAGCAGCCTTTAGAATCCCAGAGAACATTCCATCTACGGTCAAACCAGGGATTCCTTTATTTTTGGTTTGATAAAGGATAGTGTAAGGCGAGTAGGTATGCCAAGCAATTGAGACCGCCAGTCCTTTTTCGCAGCGATAATCTAAAGAAAAATTCTTCGCCAAGTCTGTGTAGTACTGCATCTTTGGAGATTTCCTTTTGGGGCCTTCCAGTTCGAGAGCAGAGAAGGGTATATGAAATGATGTATCCGAGTGGTTTCTTTGCGACCAGTAAGGACGAAATATGGCGTTGGTTTGCGGAGAAAACTCCAAGAGAGAAAAAGTGAATAAGAGAAGGGGTAACATGATCTTTGTCAAATCTATCTCGCCGAAGGAATCTAAAAAGAAAATAAACGCAACATTAACACTGTCATTTTGGATAATTCACTGTGTTAAGAAGGATTCTATAACCTTTTCGTTATTGCACCGATTAGGTCCATTAGGGGCAGGATGACGCAAGCAATAAGGTGGGTTTTGAAGGTAATGGGCGAAAATGTCGTGCATATGATTGTTTGATCTTGTTAAATTAACCTAACAGCTTGTCTTCGCTTTGGAGTTCCTTCTTTTTGCCGTTTAGGCGAGGATTTTCGAACACACGGTCTTTGGAGATTATGGTACTTTTCAACGAAGAAGGGCTTTCGGTTTCTGTTTCAGTTAAGTTCTCGTTTTTTCTTAATCTTTTCACGCAGCTGGAACTATTTTGCACCCCGCTCAGATGATTGGCTAAATGTGTCTTTGGTCGTCAGTGACCTCAAATTCATCCACGGATTGCTTTCTTAGAAACCACTACTAAAGCAACTGGCTGACTGTGTCCTTACGGTTGAAATTTCACTTTCTTTATATCCCCGCAAGCTTCAAGCCTTGAAAGCCCCAGGTATAAATATTGTTCTTTCTTTCCTCTTTATTTGAAGCTTTGTCAAAATTCCCAGTGCATTTAAAAGGGGCTTTGCCACACAAAATGCCTGACATTTTTCAGGTTTATGGCAAATCGCCTAGATGAAGCTCGTTTTTGGTCAGAATCATCTTGTTTGTGATGTGACGATACTTTTATCAGTAAAGGAATTCCACATTACCATTTTCGAGTTTTTAACTCGTGATAACTAAAGATATCTCCTAAACACAGTAAACTAACGTAACTGTGACATAACATCTTTAATCTTACTATAATCTATTTTTATTGCTTTGGAAAGAAGGTGTGTGCATGCATCTTAACTCAGTTACTGTAGGTTTGCATACTATCCGGACAATATTTTTTTGGAGTAGGTTGGATTGTTCAATATTCAGACATGTCCATGAGGCTTCTACACTGTACTTTCCGAGCTTTCCACCGTTAAAGCGAAAGAACATTGAAAGCCTTGGAATAGGGGTCAGAACTTTCGCTTTATCGAGCGTGGGCTGTAGAAAACAGCTGCTTAATGAAGAATTTCTAAGAAATGCATTCCTTGATCACAAAACTTGAAGATGCAACAGGAACTTACTAGATACTCCTTTCTTTCAGAAATGTCACATCATCAGGCCCCATTTTTTCAAAAGTTGGATAACCACCGGATAAGTCACTATATATTGGATAGCGCCGAATTGGTTTTGGTATGACTTATCCACTGGTTAGTGATTTATCCGGCGGATAGCGCTATCCATCGTTTGCACAACTGCAAAGAAGCCCCTAGTTATTGTTTGCCTCACCTGAAGGATATATCAACAGACGTCCGCATTAAGAGCAATTTCCCTAGCTAATAAGATGGAGACTTTCTGCTTGAAACAAAATATATTTTTAAAGTGCAAAATGATATGGATAAAATTTGGATTAGGAGCTAGCACAGCTGATGCAAACCGGTCAGGAAGCCTATCACGAAATACTAGATTTTTAGAAGTTATGTTGGTAAAAGGAAAGAAGATAAGAAAAATTGACAACTTGAAGACAGAACTGGACATATCTTGGTAGGCACAAGAAGAGAGCAGATGAGCAGATTCCAACTGAATTTCTAGAACCTTCGTTAAAGTTGAAATCTGATTATTTCATTGTTCCAATATCGCTTTTATTCTTATCAAACAGCCGCAAAAACAGATAATACAGATCCTTCCCCCGGCTTTGGCAGTACCACTGTTACAAATTTATCATCTTAATATACAATTATAATTTTGGTAAAAGAAGCCCAACTCGGCATAACTTTTCTCATTAAAGACATTAAAAAGTTAATACCCATTTTTTGTTTCAATCGTTTCTCAGAAACGAAACGTATCTACTTTGACTTCATGGTGAACTGTTTACACATTGAGGTAGAGTGGCCAATCAAAACAGAGTTTGTAATTCAAAATCTAAACATCTATGAAATGTGGAAACAAACTTGTGAACATGTGAACCTGACGTATTGCAAGTCATAATGCTGACAAACAAAAAGCGAAGGAAATATTAAATTTTGACTATCTGAATAATTTTATATTAGATTAAAGCGATATATTGTTGGAAAATTCCAAAGCTATCTCTCTTCGTGTTAATGATTAATGTTACTTTAAACAATCTTCGCGCTGGTGAGTCGTAGTGATAAATTGGATTAACCAGGAACCAGTTATTTTAAAGCTAATACTGGTAACTGCCTAGGTTCACATGTAACACAAGTAATGGAAGGTTCACGGAAAACGGAATTTGAAATGTTATGCATTGGCATTTGAAGGTAAAATAGCTATTTGTAGACTATACATGCGCATAAACAAGTATCTGTTCTTCTCTTTAATGGTTAATATTCCTTGACAGGCTTCTCTCCGTTCAGAGAGTTTGCGTTCACATTTCCATCTTTATTTATCGAGAGTTTCAATAGACGACGCGAAACTAAATATGACAGACCGAGTGACCTACCGCTACAGTATTTGATCTCTCCTCTCCTTACAATTCCGAAAAAGAAACTCTTTTTTTAAAAAAAAATAGCTTCTTGTTAAAAATGTCTTTTTAATCCGTTCTTCTTCCAAATTTTAATTACATTTGGACCTGGTAGACGAAAAACCTTTCTGTGGAAGTCCTAAGGCTAATTATAAATACATTTGCGACTCGCTTTTAGCCTAATATAAATTTTAAAATGGAAGGATGGAGGCATTAGCAATTGAATCTGATAACAGGAACGAAGATTTTATCACTGTCTTGAGGCGAAAACCGAAAACTGCTGTTGGATTCATTACGAGCTCCCAGATGTTGAAGGCCTAAATGTAATAAACCACCCTAAATGTAATAAAAGTCCTAAATGGAATAACATTTTGCATTAAATGTAATAAGGTCCTAAATGTAATGACATTTTGCCCTAAATGTATTAACTCTTTAGAGTGACATTTGGTCTTAAAGGTATTGACGTCATGCTAACGTCATCAATGAAGTAAGTAACACGTCTTCAACCAGCTAACTGGTTATGACTGGGTACGTGATCGGTCACGCCATCTGTCACGAATATCAGTCACATAATGGTCAACCACCTGACCAACTGATTATAACACCCATGTGACTAATAAAAATTATTCACGTGACTTCTTAGAATGATTTTCCAGCTGTTTAAATGACATTTTGATATAAACTGATATATATTTTAAAAAAGGTGGCCCGACGTTTTTCAAATTTACCCAAATGCAATTCATTTCAATCCTCCCCAGTTTTGTCCATCCTTGTCCCTTCTTAGCTTTCCTGTGTTTTGTTTGAGTTCTTCTATAGTTTTGAGCCGTTATTTTGTTATTTCAGTTAATTGTATGACCATTTGATCAATACTGAAATTGCCTAAAATTGCGTGACCTAGCCCCTTTAACGCACTTCAGAAATATATTAATCACAAATGAACGAAAAAACGACGGAGTCTGAATTATGTCTAACAGTTTCGACTAATAAATAGCAGCTTTATTTAGGACGGGAACTTTCCCACGCCGCTAAAACTGATTACTGTTGCTGTTGCAAAAGTACGTAAAACAAGGCATGACCTACAACGATGTACAACGACCTAAAATGATCTACAATGACCTACAGTGAGCTACAATGAGCTACAATGAGAGCTCTAAAATAATCTACAATGACATACAAGGAAGGGTTACGTTTTTGCAAACGTTGGCCGTGTAGCACTTATATTTCTACTAACTATTAGACTTAACTATTAGACTGTAATGTGAAGTGCTAGTTTTCTACCCATATGAACCATGTGAGCGTTAGCCCTACTAGTGGAAATGGGCCCACTCAACGCAAGGACAGATAAAAACTCTGACCAGGGCGGGAATTGAACCCACGACCTTCGGGTTAGATCACCGCTGGTCTACCGAAGGAGCTACAAGGTTTCAATTCAAACCCAGGTCAGATTGTTTCTCTGTCATTGTGTGGGCCCATTTCCACTAGTAGGGCTAACGCTCATGCACATGGTTCATATGGGTAGAAAACTAGCACTTCACATTACACTGTAATAGTTAAGTCCGCTACAATGACATACGATGAGCTACAATGGCCTAATTAAATGACTTACAATCAAAGAGAAAGACAAAAGAAGATCAGGGTGAAGAGTTTGGTGAGCGAAAAACATCCATTGTGCGTTGTCACGCAACGCTTTTAGTCTATTGCGCGATTAACCCATATGATCACAGCAATTACGCATGTAGCCTTGAAGGCGAAAATAAACAAAAAAGACCCTTGGATGGTTTTCCTTTGATTTAAAGCTTAATTGAAAATGTACACATATCAAGGCTTTGCTTGGCAACAATAAAATCTTAATTAGAGCAGGAAAAAATAAAGAGAAGATCGGCGGGTCTAATTTGCAGGTTTCACCAATACAGAAAGTATCCTAAACATTCTTAAAAGCTAACCTTAGGCCAAATTAGGCCTAAACAAAAGTTTTTAGGCCTACGGTTAGCTTTTATGAATGTTTAGGATACTTTCTGTATTGGTGAAACAATGACCTGCAACCCGCGACCTGCCACCTACGACCTGCAAATTAGACCCGTCGAGAGAAGATGGTAAATTCTTGCCACAATGTCTTGTTTGGTTCAGAGTGCACAATGAGAATTTTCAACTAGCACAGCAACGAGGTTTTGATTGGTTCAAAGTGCAGAGTGGAATTTTTTTAACCTTTGTACCGCAAATATGCTTGGAGCTGCAAATTATTTTTTACTTTAGCCCATTACAAGTCATTATAATGTACCTCATTTTAGGTCATTGTAGATCACTGTAGGTCATTGTAGGTCATTGTACCTCATTGTAGGTCATTGTAGACCACTGTAGATCATTGTAGCTCATTGTAGGTCGTTGTAGGTGGTCATTATAGCTGGTCATTTTAGGTCATTCCTTGTTTTAGTAACTACGTGAAAAAGTACCGGGGGAAAACATTACATTCCTTTCTTTGGGGAGAAATCCGAGGAAGAAGATCTTGTCGAAGCCATTCCAAATTATGGAAACATAAAAATGTAGTAGAAGAGGACATTAATCTCGTTCCCACAAAAATGTGTAAAACGTGTTGCTTGCACGATGGTATTCTGCACGATGGGATGCACTCTGCAAAATCCCACGTGTCGTTGAACGCCGGCAATTTGCATGAAAGCTAAGTACGATGAAGTTGAATTAACGCTTAAAAGCGCTTATTTTTCTTATTTGATTGAACATGAGTTATACTTTTTTTGCTGTGGTACTTACGTAAGCATTCAGTTGTGGCATAGTTCTCTGACCATCTATGATCATGTGAACTCGCAAGGGAACGAAAAGTCCTTGTAGAAGGAAAAACCCAACCACCAGTAAAAGAACGAACAACGGCAATGCGCACAGGTGCTGTACGATTCTGGAGAACCAAGGGTAGGTTATCAGTCAAAGACGACAACGGGGGAAAGGTGCTTTATTTTGAGGGACGGCGAATGTTAAGATCTTCAGAGATAAACAAAATAGTCGCAGTGGAATTTGACCGAACCAAAGGATCTGGCGCAGCGAAGTTGGCTTGTGTTCTCTTATAGACGAGTTCACGCTCTTGATTGCATCATGGGTAATCAGGGATGGCGGGAAATTCAAAGGTTTACATGGCAATTCAAAGCAAAATAAACTGTACATGACTACTTTATAGACTTTCGCCTTCATAAACCAAACAAATAAGCTCATGTTCACAACTGTGATGAACTAGACTTGGTATCCCTTCTTTGGAATTCCTTAATATTGCTTTTTTTTGTCTCCATACATTCTCTGTAATTTTGTGCCCTTCCAATTAAAGGAAATGTATGGCAGAAACTCTTGTTAATAAAATAATTTCTTTAATAGCCATTCTCTCCAAATTTATTCTGCCGCACCTTTGAGCGCATATCTTCTGCTTTGGAAAATAAAAAACCCGAAAGTGCACATCATGAATAATTTTCATCGTTTCGACCTTCCTTGCAAACCTTTGAATTTCTCTCCATCTTGCCCTGATTACCCATGATGCACTCAAGAGCGTGAACTCGCTTATTGGAGCCAATTAGACTCCAAGATACCAAATAGATTTAATGGATATGGGCCGTAAAGGAACTGTTAAGAAGAATGGTCATTTCTACAGATACGTGCTTACTGTGATTGGCATTTTTAGCAGCTTTGTTTGGCTGCGCCCTTTATCAAGGAACTCTAGCAGGGTCGTTTCCAAGGAACTGAAGGAGAATGCGACCTCAATAAGATGGGTAAGGACGGAGTCAATTGGGTAAAACAGCTCCCTCTGTACAGAGCTCTCAAGTCTCACGCATTAAGCGTGAGTCTCACGCATTCCGATGCAATCTCACGCTCTCACGCCGACACGAGCATTTCTCACGCATAGGCACTTTTCTTGTAGGTAACTCTACCTTTTAAACTTTCAAAAGTGCTCATGAATTCCGAATTCATTCCTTCACTGGCACTAAACTTCGGCCAATGTTCCATCTGTTCGTGTGCTACCAATGTCCTTATTTCTTCAGCATTTTCACCCGTTAATATATGATTTATAGGCCGATATGTTAGCTCAGGCTGATCATGAAAACATGGGCCCTCTTGGCAAGGGGGGGGGGGGGGGGGGGGGGGGGGGGGGGGGGGGGGGGGGGGGGGGGGGGGGGGGGGGGGGGGGGGGGGGGGGGGGGGGGGGGGGGGGGGGGGGGGGGGGGGGGGGGGGGGGGGCAGCATGAAAAAACCAAAATGACGGACTCGACGGTGCATTACCAGCGATATGAGAAGTGCAAAATTCAAACATTTTTCGGGGGAGCATGCCCCCAGACCCCCCTAGAATTGTTTGGCGCCTCCGGCACAAGAAACACAGGACACTTGCGTCTTTGGCGCAATCTACAGCAAGCATGTCACTCTTTGGAAACTTTAAGACTTGAGAGCTCTGTCTGTACCAAAACACTCTTGATAATGACCCCAAACAAGTAATTGCTTACAAAAGAATATTCGAAACATATTTTGCACGAATCTGTAGTAGCTTCAGAGAAAGCGGATTAGATAACGAATGTCTTCCTAGCTTCGAGAGAATTCACCCAACTGGAAATGACGTTCCCAAAATGCTTCTTAAGTACGAAAGCAAGCACAAAAAGCGAACGATATGACAAGCGTGCTATGTGTACACAGTGTCGCTTAAATCCACCCTCTGTCTATAGCGTTGGAGAAAAAGTTTGGGCCTAAGACGAACATCACGGAACAAACGCAATGTCATAGAGGCTCGTATAGAAAAACGAAACAACAAGTTGAATCCTATAAGGTTTCATACACTTCACCGCTATCAGGAAAGAAGGAAAGCAAATGGGTTCCTGTAGATGACATCGCAAGGCTCCGATTCAGTGTCACATTCCTGACAGTCGATCACGCGTGCAAATCGGATTTGACCAGATCTCGCCTTCGCTCACCACAAGAGATCTGCGTACGAGATTAGTACTCGGATCCATTAATTGATGGGTGTCGGTGAAGAGGTGTGTCAACAATATCGACGTCCAACACAAAACGGGTGGAAGAAAGGAAAACAAATCCCGTTTCTTTTTTTGCAACAATGGTCGAACGATAATTGGCACTTTTATTCAACGAAGACGAGCCTGCGAGCAGGTTCTCAATGGTTCGAGGTACATGAAGACCGTGACTGTGTTGTCAGCTGCGGTTTCACAGTTAGTGGCCACGTCTTCCTATTACAATATCACAACGATTGCTCTTTCACAAATATAGATTTTTAAAGACTAAAATCAGTGAGAATAGAATTTGTTCCACGAAAAGTGCGGACAGAGAAGTAAAAAATAGAAATAAATACGGCTTATCTGCTGAATACCCCTCCACTTATTTGCACAATAATAACATCTGTTGTATTCTAACTCGTTCTGAAGGTCGCTTATAGCAATGAAGTCGATGCGAAGGTCCAAGTTTTTCATCAAATAGAGTCATGTTTTAAAACTGAATTTGTTTTTTCTATTCTTTTACAAGTGCGCGCGGAGCCAGCAGAAGCGATTCATTCACTTTCTCTTCCTTTGATTGGAATTTTTTTCATGATCACTAAACAAAAAGTCTACGATAAACCATAATACTACCCTTTGCTAAAAACAAAAAACCTAAAAACCTACCTATCTCCTTTGCTTCGGGATTTGTTTTTGAACGAATGAACTACGGTAATAATAGCACTTGTCGACTTCGTCTCAAGAGTCTTTAAATCATGATGTGGGCGGAACATTCTTCTACTTTGACAGATCTGGTATACACCACTCTTAAAGCAAATAAATAACGTTTTGTTGATTAACAATTGGAAGTTTGTGTTCTTTCGGTTTGAATTGTCCTTTGATCTTCCGACTTGTGTAAACGGGCTGGACAACGGTATCAATCTACAAACTTCCAATTGTTAATCAAGAAAACGCTCTTTATTACTACAAGTGTGGTCTGTGTGATGTAGACTATGTCAGCTTCACGAGTCGTCACCTACATCAACGTGTGGAGGAGCATTAGCGATCAATCGGCAATCATGTACACTAGCAAGGATCCGGAGACCATCAAAAGAAGTTTCAAGATTTTGAAGAAATGTCAGAGTAAACTAGACTGTCTGATATTTGAAATGCTTTTTATTCGTGAACTCGAACCGTGAAACTGAACCTAATTAATTCACTTTTATTGTCTCTTTCGCTCTTTTATCGTGTTGTTTCCATGTAAATATATTAGAGTTTTTGGTCAATACCTCATTAGCATTTTTACAATTGATTATATTAGCACATGCTAAATTTTATCTTTCAACTTGAAAATGACCGTTGGAACGGTTGAAACGTCGTTTAAAATAGCGTTAATTTCTGTAGTAAAATCCGTTTCAAACAAATTGAGCAGAACTTTTTAATTAGTATTTCTGTTCTGTTTTTCTTCCCGCAGCCTCTAATGTAAACAGGGCTGAAATTAACATATCGCCAAAAACTGTTATGGAAATTTCGCAAATAGAAGTGTCAGTTAAAGAGGTGAGAAATTACTTGAATGGACTAGACATCTCAAAAGCATGTGGTCCCGACGGCATTCCAGCTCGACTACTAAAACAATGTAGTGAACAAATAGCTCCCAGTCTCTGCGCTATTTTTAACAACTCTCTTAGCAGCGGCAGAATTCCAAGAGAATGGAAATCGGCAGATATAACACCCATCCACAAGAAAGAATCGAAAGAGCCAGCTGATAATATCATATCAAAATATGATTAATCGTAAACTAAATTGGGGCCTGGTATATATTCATCATTGACCCTATTCCGGAATACGAATACGTGGATTGATAATTTAAAACGTTATATCTGGCGTTTTGAAGCAACAAGGATAATAAAGATATGTTTAAAATGTTTAAAATAGCATTTTAGCAGTTGTTTGACAATTGTAATGTGAATGTCCGTAAAAACAAAGGATTTCAAAATTCCTATTCCGGAATACGTTCAATCCAACGCACCCTTAGTATATAGTTAGAGAAGTTGTAGTATTTTTCTCCGTAATCCTGTTCTGCTTCTGATAGAGAGATCGCATTATATTCAGAACTACTTGGAAATGGGCTACTGATACTAGTAAATAAATATCATCGATCTTTAGTGAACAACGAGAGTACAATGATCCGTCATCGTCGGTCTTCAACAAGACCGAGGCAAGGTTTTGTGAATTCAAGCATTTGCATTTTTCAGCGATGGACCAAGAGCAACAGAAGATTCGTGTCAGTTTTCTGAGATTTACATTGTCAATAATCTAAGTCCAAGTTTGAGCATAAGCACTTTTCAGCCTTGGAATCCGAAAATCCTTCTTCTGTTAACAGCTAGACTGTCGCTCAAAAAATCCTGCGCCGGCTTGAGATCCCAAATAGAAGTTTTTATCATGACAAGAGAGCGAATCCCTGTGCCCAATGTTAATTATTTGACTGCGACCATACAGTATCCTCGGTATAACGAACGATACTCTTTAATTAGCCTGGCCAAAGTTGCAGTAAAATGTATGAAACAGAACAAGGATGACAATCCTTTAATCCTGCAACTAAGCTAGAACAACTTCACAGTTACAGTAACAGCTCATTATAAATACAAACACTGACACTATCGATACATCTACAGATCCGCTCCATCTTCTTTCTCTTATTAGTTGCATCAACGTCTTTATTTTTGAAGGCTTCTCGTGGTAGAAGGTATAAGTAGCCGGAATTTCCAGTCTAAAGCCCTTGTTTCTCCGTTTGGCAGCCACTTCCACTGAAATTTGCCCTCCGTGTTTTAAAAACAAGTGAAATATACTAGGAAGAAGTAATCGTTCAGATCCTAAAATGCTGGGTAGCACAACGTAACACATGAAAAAACAATTATTAATTATATACCTCGATGTAACGACCATTTTGGTTGTTTTTCCGCAAATTTGTTATATATAACGAACCCTCTATATAACGAACCAATTTCCCCAGTTGAGTTTCCACTATACTGTATTGCGAAGGAGCTTTTATCTCTTGCTCCCATCAATAACGTGTCGTCCGTGAATAACCACTCCGTATGACAGAGAGCTAATAATAGAATTCAAATAATTTTCATCTTAAGAGGGTCTAATATAGACCTTTTTGCAGATACGGCGGCCATTTTGATTTCTATTGTTTCGAAAGACATTATGGGATGTTCAGGGGACAAATTAATATGTATTTGTCCCCTGGGCATCCC
>JALIRR010003582.1:0-7500 GCA_023091755.1 Montipora sp. Colony 1 RG-2022
AAAATAACTGGTTCCTGGAAAACCCAATTTACTACTACAACTCACCAGTGGGAAGATTGTTTACATTACTTATTACCATGAAGAGAGATAGCTTTGGATTTTTCAACAATATATCCCTTTAATATAACCGAAAATCATTCAGATAGTGAAAACTTCATATTTATGACCCATTTCGTTCACTTTCATGCTTGTCGGCATTATGATTTGCTATACTTCAGGTTCACATGTTCACAAGTTTGTTGTTACGTCTCATAGATGTTCAGATGTTCAATTACAAACTCTGTTTTGAATGATCACTCTACTTCATTGTATAAATAGTTCACCCTGAAGTTTAAATAGATACAATTCGTGTCTGAGTAAATGAAACGAAACAAAAATGTAGTTTAAGGAATGGAGGCAAATAAAACAAACCGTGCCATTGTCACTGCCTCCAAAACAGCAGATTAAAAGCCAGTTTGATAAAACATCAAAGATCCACCCCTAACCCTGGGCTCATTTGACAAGAACTGCTAAAGATGATGAGATGCTTATGTTTAGGACTTGCACAAATTGTGCCCTTTTTTAATTAGACTCAACAGATTTCATGAGCAGCATTCCAAGACATCACATTGTCTTCACTGGTAGGACAAGACGTGGAAAAGTTATTTTCATAGCTTGAAAAGTGCAAGAAGCAGATTGCTAATCCTATGGAATAGCATGTTCAACAATATACATTGGCTTGATTATGTCACCTTTACCAAAAAATATATTTACAAATTATAACAAGTTGTAAGAATCAGAATGTGGGCACTAACCATGCTGTGCTGTTGGCAATCAGAAGACAATTAAAATACTGATTTTACACTGACATGACAATACTTGCAGTCAATCGATGAGATGAGAGATAAAACCACAATACAACAATCTAATGGTTTCACTGTGAAAGTGAAGTACCACAGATATATATGTGGTATAATAATACTTCCCTTTAGGAAAATAGCTTTGGGTCAATGTATACTGGGGAAAGTCGTTGTCAGAAGATGATAATTAGGTTTAATTGATTGAAAATAAACATGCAATATAAACTATACATTACGGAAGACAGCGAACACACCTCCGTGACTAAATAGCTAGAACCAGGGCTTTCATTAAACCTTAGCTCACTGGATTTTAAGGTAATCAAATGTCTGTGATGCTACGGGTGAAACTGGCTGTTTCCAAACTGTTTAAAAATCACAGCCTCGAGAAATAATAGCCGTCTATAAAACTGCATTGGTTGCAGTTGCTCGTGCATTCATCCATCTGTATTTTTGGTTTCTTACATCAAAGTTTACAGCTTTGGGTTCCCCCTTCGTACTTCATTTTGTTTGTTGGCAGTTGTCGTACCCAGATTTCTCTCACCTTATTCTTTGCCGCCATTTTGAAAAAAATTGCATATTTGTCCATCCTCGATGGACAAATCTTGATCACGTGATCTGCTGTGTGCCAGGGTCTTCTCAAGACCCGCCGCCATATTGAAAGCCGAGAAGACCCTGGGAACGAGGTTGGCCTCTGGTCGCACCCCAGAACCTCATTTCCATGTCATCAAATTGGGACCGGATTTGTCCTAGTTCGCTGATTGGACATTACGTTCGAGGGAGTTTCTGATTGGACAAATCGAAAAACCGGTTCTCAACAGCTGTTACGACAAGCAGCGTTGCGTGACTTCGGCCCGAGGGGAAAATGGCAAACTGTTTCGATGGTTCGTGTGCTGCTTCAGCGCCTTCACGCACTATAACGGCTTTGACAACGGTGAAAAGATCCATTTTAATTAATTTGCAGTTAAATTATTTTTCTTATCGATTCGGGTATGAGAGTGCTTGTAGATACTCAAGCTCGTTTGAGAACGGTCGGGCGAATTAACTAAAAAAGTTGAATTCGTCAACATTTGTTGCAATAAACTGTGTCTGGGAACGGAGGACTTATGGACGAATAATGGTAAGGACAGACAAAAGGTTCTTGCATTTCGAAGTCATCCATTCTGCAATATAGACAGTGATCTCTCGCTCTTTGCTATTACAGTATCCTGTTTGAAACACGCTCAGCAATGAAGTTTGGCTCTGAGGGAAAAGAAATATCATCAAATAAATCAAGCTTACGCACCTAAAATCAATAGAACATCGTTAACATTGCTCCAAAAGCTGTTGAAATGAATGACTACCGAAATGAATAGCCATCAATGTAGTCATAATTTTCAGGAATGTTTTCATATGATGCGCTTCATTGGGTCCCGTGGGAAGCAGTCTCAGCTTGGCGGCCAAAACTGGTTTGACGAGAAATCTGAACTGTCTCTTCGCATGGAAATGAGGTTCTGGGGTTGTGCGACAAGAGGCATTTTTTTCCGTCCTCAACCGTTGATTTGGAATCGCTTAGCATTATTTCTCTCCGATCCGACCTGGCACCCAGGATAGAACAGCATTTGCGACCAGCTTTTAATGTTACAATCACTAGACTCCAGAAAGCAAGTTTCTTTTTCTTCCTTGTAAAATGAAAACTCTTCTGCTGCCTTTTTTCCGCCGGCTTTGTCTCTTTTCAAGGGAAATGATCACCACAGCATTTCGCAGGACAAATATCAACGCAAACGGGGATTATTGCGTAACTGTCCTGTGGGTGTGCACCACGTGACGTAAATTATCCAATAAAATCGCTCGAAAATTAATGGGTGGGTTATAAGTACTCATACAGATGTTTATGAGCCCTCAGAAGATGACTACAGGCTATTTATAGCAAAACTCGATGACATATGTTTTTGTTAGCTTCCGGCCGCCATATCTGTGCCCCTCAGAGGGACAGAAACATGGCGTCTCCAAAGAAAGCCTGGTAGATTTGAGTAAAACATTTCTTCAAATATCTCCGGCACGAAACATGGCACAGACCTGAGCTTTTGCGATACTATTTGAATATTCAGCTTCTTTTATCTCTTTGATTCTCGATTTTATTTGTTAAATGGTTTTGATGATGGTGGGACGATGAAAACCGGCAATAGCATAAAATTTGAAAATTTATAACTTTATCATTTTCGCCAAAATTTGTTTGAGTCATATTTTAAGCAAACGTCCCCTAAAAATTTCGGGAAATATAGGACTGCGTAATGTAAAGTATTTTATCAGACCCGTCTCCATTCCTGGAACTTTCTGGCGGAGCAAAAAAAAGGCCTGAAGATCCACTAGAATATCTGTGAACAGATAATTGTTTTGTAGGGCAGCTCCAAACTCGCTAAACAAGCTTTTAAAGTATTGAGGAAACAACTTAGGTCATTCTGACAAATTTTACGACATCCGGTCGTTGAGTGCCCTTGATCATGTGCAACTTACCGCGTCGTCTTTATCATACTTGTTCCAACTATCATGCTCATCGTTCCAATACCAGATCCACTGTGTGGCTGTGACGTTGTCTGTTCAACAGGAAGCCAACGGAGATTTAGAGGTAAAGGCGTGACATGATCATATTTACTTGTCAGACAATGGATGTGTCTTGCAGAACAGTTCGGGACACGCTTTATTAAGGCTTATAGAACACATTTAGGTTGTCAGGAGTACCCAACGGATCCGCTCCTCAAAATATCCGCTCCTCAGGCTAAGAATTTGCTGGCTGGTCACTAAATAATGGATGAGAAACTCTAGCTGGGAATTGTGCCGAAACGTTTTTCTTGCTGTGGTCGACCCTTTGAATACCGAAGCTGGCTAGAAAAAAAAATTCACTTCCCTTCTGGCTTCCTGCGGCTTTTGAAATTGTGCTCTGGTTAATTTTGGCTGGAGAAGTAAAATGACACCTAGTCAGGAAAGTTCAAAGAACATAGCGCTGGCTGTGAGTGATAACTAAGGTGCACCGCAGGCTAGTGCAAAGTCGAGGGCGTGTATAAAATTGTCACTAAATTGATAGAAATTTGAAAGTGAAAAAAGGCGTGTACAAAATGTTAACTGAATGCGTCAGTCATTAAAACGCTGTCAGCAAACAATGCAATTTCTTTTTTAAACATCCCTGTCTTTTGTTATGGTGTCAATGTTGGGATTTAGACAGACAACTCATTTTATTTATTGCGCGCGGATATTCCATCTCAGAAGTGGCGGTTATCGTCGCGGTCGTTGTTTTGTGCCTCTAGTTTGGGTGATGCAACTAAATTTTTACGGGTTTTGGACAATTTCTGCTACATCCAAACTCTGCTGATTTCTAGGTAAGTAATCTTTTCATCTATGTCCTTGCTTTTATCTGAATGTCTTTTTGCAGGTTGTCTCAACTGTCTTTTGTATTTTGTGAACCATTTTTAGTGCATCCTTCAGTCAGCAGCGGGCAGGGTCACTGTTCCAGTAGCCTGGTTAAGAGATCATCATAAAAGTATGTCCAGCCGGTAAGAACGTCTTTTGATTTTATCATGTTGATCATGTTGATCTCGACAATGGCATGCACCTTCATTAAACCATGACTGTTCAGAAACACTTTTGTTTGACTGTAGCACATAAGGTCTTTTCCTTTCAGTCATTTCGTTTCGACAAAATGCCAGCAGCAAATAGAATGGTAAACGGAGTAATATGTGTAGTTCCATATTCGCGAAAATATAGCCCTCGCGTTCGTGTCTTGATTTCCAATTTTCAAGAACATTTTGTTTATCAATTAAAATAAATATCGGTAAGGACACGTAAAAAAGCAATGCTTAAACTAAAAATGCTCTTACATCAGAAGGCAAATCCTGCCAAACAGGAACAAAACCACAGAAAATAAATATGCCTGTCATGACCTGCGAAAAAAAGCGGCATTAAATCCCATTTACTCTGTCTAACATAGAACCATCTACTTTCCTCTTCCCGACGTATCTAGGAAGATCGAAAGAAACTCTGCCCGCAGGGTATGACGTCCGTGACTATTATGTTCGTGTTTTATTACACATTTTTTACATTTTATCGCAAAAAATATTAAATTTTACAAATATGTCAATTGCACCTAAGCACGAACGAAATGAAATTGCCCAGAGCTTGTAAATGTAAAGGTAGCAAAGACAGATGGATAACACTATCAAGTTAAAACCGCGACCATCGACAAAGGATTTTGTCTCCAGACAAAGCATTTTTAGGCCTTTAAATATTCTCGAAGGAACCCTTGAGGTTTGGTCAAGAAAATCGTTCACATCAGAAATGGCCCTTTCTGTTAACAGTTTTTTTGTTGCAAAACAAACAAAATTTTGTGTAGTGCGAGCAGAGCCAGTGACTCCAAACTTTTGCTGAAATTGACTTTACAGGTTTAGCAAAGCTTTTGCGGTGATTGCCAGTTATGGCTTTTGCTGTGAACAGTTGTCTTTTATCCTGTAAAGCTTTCGCAGCAATTGCTTCCCGGTTATGTAAGATGTGTGGAGTTGGACTTAAAAAAGGACTTTTGCTGAAATTGTCTTTACAGGTTTAGCAAAGCTTTTGCGGTGATTGCCAGTTATGGCTTTTGCTGTGAACAGTTGTCTTTTATCCTGTAAAGCTTTCGCAGCGATTGCTTCCCGGTTATGTAAGATTTAAGTGTGGAGTTGGACTTAAAAAAGGACTTTTGCTGAAATTGTCTTTACAGGTTTAGCAAAGCTTTTGCGGTGATTGCCAGTTATGGCTTTTGCTGTGAACAGTTGTCTTTTATCCTGTAAAGCTTTCGCAGCGATTGCTTCCCGGTTATGTAAGATTTAAGTGGTGGAGTTGGACTTAAAAAAGGACTTTTGCTGAAATTGTCTTTACAGGTTTAGCAAAGCTTTTGCGGTGATTGCCAGTTATGGCTTTTGCTGTGAACAGTTGTCTTTTATCCTGTAAAGCTTTCGCAGCGATTGCTTCCCGGTTATGTAAGATTTAAGTGTGGAGTTGGACTTAAAAAAGGACTTTTGCTGAAATTGTCTTTATTGCGGTGATTGCCAGTTATGGCTTTTGCTGTGAACAGTTGTCTTTTATCCTGTAAAGCTTTCGCAGCGATTGCCCTTCGGTTATGTAAGATTTAAGTGTGGGGTTGGACATAAAAAAAGGAGTTTTTGTCTTTACAGGTTTAGCAAAGCTTTTGCGGTGATTGCTGTGAACAGTTCTCTTTTATCTTTTGAAGCCTTTGCAGCGATTGTGACTTTTGAGCGATTACGGCCTAGAGTTTGGCTGCATAGATAGTAAATCCAAGTTGGCGAGTAATAATTATGCAGTTATAATAATGTAGTAATCTACGGTTGTATTTTTAGATATGAAAAGCCATAACAAAGGCTACATGGATCCTCATCTGAATATGAAGAGGAGTCGGTATGCAGAAAAGGAAAGTGACAGGTATCCCGGCGATTGACCGTAAAGTTCTTTTTTCTATAGGGTGTGCTTTCCCGGGAAATGATATCTACAGCACACCATAAATATTTTTCATCGTCAAGGATTCGTAGACCATGATCATGACTTCCCGGCATTTGCTTTCTGCTGCACCGCATAACTATTCTTCATCATTATCTGTAGACTGTGCTTTCCTAACATGTTATATCTTCAGCACCGCATAATTGTTTCTGGTCGCTAGGAAAGACTCTGCCTTCTCGCAATTAGGTTCCGTCTGCATCGCAGAACTGTTATTCACCGTCGAGGATAGACTGTGCCCTCTTGGCATTTGAGTCCGTAAGCACCGCATAGTTGTTCTTAGTTCATCATGAACGATAGCCTGTGTCTTTCTGGCATTTGTTTCCATCTGCATCACTTATGGTTCTTCATCATGAAGGATAGACGTTCCATGCTTTTTCGGTATATGATTTCCTTTACACCAAATTTTATTTATATATCATAATTAATAGACTTTGCGTTCTTGGCGTGGAGTTTCTACAGCTACTGGGAGGGCGTGTCTTCGAGGTATCTGATTGGCGCTGGATAGACAATGCTTTTGTTCTATTTCATTTCTGTATCGGCTTAAATAATATCATTGTTTTGGATACTGGAATGCGCCTTGCGGTCACTTGATTTTGTCTGTACTGGATAGTGAGTTGTGCACAATGTTCATCGAAATTTTCGTTGCTTTCTAGTGATAGCAGAACGCGTAATTTTAGATAAAGTTCAGAATTATGAGCTTTTGGAGGGGGAGGTGGGGCAGAAGAAGAGTAAGTACGCGTTAAACGTTTGGCGAATGTGCTCTCCAGACATTCTCTTGATGAATCCAATCTCGTTACCAGTGTTTGGAACCCTGGAAACGTGGTTGTTTGTGGGTCCTGGTGTCAGTCTTAAGTTTGCGTTCAAATCAAGTAAACCAACTCTAAATTTATTTTTTCCGATCTCACAACTTTGCTCTCATTTGGATTGAAGTAAAGACGATTTATATTTTCCACAGACCAGTAAGAGAGTAGAAATGTTATTTTTATCCCGCGTTAATGTACACCGAAGTCATAAGCAAAGAAAATGGCTCAAACACCACCAAGCTTTCGTTGAGTTATTTTTTTTGTATCACCTGGATAAAATGGCTCAATTTATTTTCCTGGCTGGCTAAATGTTGGTTATTTTTTTGGCTGGCAAAAAA